>BGNK01000449.1:0-18919 GCA_003297005.1 Symbiodinium sp. clade A Y106
TGCGTACTCGAGCGTACTCGAGCGTACTCGAGCGTACTCGAGCGTACTCGAGCGTACTCGAGCGTACTCGAGCGTATGCGCGAGTACTCGAAGTGCAGTCGCCCATCGCAGCCGCAATGGAAGTATACATACATATGATAACATATGTACCTTGCTGCCCAAGCTCTGCAACTCCACAGCAGTCTCGAGCTCCGCCACCTTCAATTACTTTGAATCGAAGGCGGTTTAGGGTCTTTGATTTAAGGTCTTTAGGGTTTATGGTTCAGGGTTTCGGGTTTATAGAGGCCTGCCATTTGCCCAGATCTTCTTGGGTTCTACGTCGTGGTGCCTAGGACTTTTCAGGTTCAAACTTTGAGGGTAGTTCTGGATTTGGAACTGTTCTCTCCACCGTTATTCCTTTGGTTGCCTGTTTCCTTCATGATAATAACCCTAAACCCTAAACCAACACAAAGAACTGGTAAGCCTCCAGCCCTGTCGCTCCAAACCTGAAAGCCCCAAAAGCCATGAATAAACACCAAAAAAACCTGAACAGCAATAACAAACAGTCGCAACGCAACGGAAAAAAACAAACAAACAGCAAACAACAGCAAGTATCAAAACAAAGCAGACCAAACTCCTAAATTGTGTAGAACAACACCAGCGGCGTAACCCGAAACGAAACTAAACCCTGAACCCTAAACACAATAAGCGGCCCGGCAGTTATAGGGTCCCCACCTGGACCCCCAAAGGATGTAGAATAATAGCCTTTTATAGGTTTTAGGCCAATATTTTACCTACTTTTGGGGGTCTAGGTAGACCCTAAACGGAACTAAACCTCAAACCCTGTAGGGCCTTTTGTACCAATAAGCCTTTCAGAGCCCTTAAAGGAGCCCGTTAAGGAACGCCAGCTGTCCTTAGACCCTAAACCCTAAACCCTAAATCCTAAACCCGAAACCCTAGACCCGGTCCTTGAGGTAGAGGAACTCCAAGGTCTGGGCCAATTTACCCAAGCCACTGCGGTTCCTGGTGGGTTTGGGGCTTCGGGTTTAGGGGGTTTCGGATTTATGGGTTCATATAGAAGTTCGGGTTTAGGGTTTAGGGTTTAGGGGTGTAGGGATTAGGGGTTTAGGGATTTAGGGGTTTTGGGGTTTTCAGTTTGGGGCCTCAAGACCTATAAGCAGAAGTATGGTGTTGGAGTTGAGGGTTTAGGAGAAGTATAGGGGCACTATAGAACTAGATCTTGAGTTTGGAGGCATTTAACTCCATAGGTGCTTTGGAACTATGACGGGATGCGACTAGGAAGTATTCCGATCTGTGCTGTGATACTGTTGATGGACAAAATCCTGCATGACCTTAAGGACTCTAAACTATGGGAATTACGGTATATTCCTTATAATGGGTAATGCAGGATTTTGTCCATCAACAGTACGACGTGGAGACTTTAGGCTGCAAGACTTGAGGCCTCCCACTTTATGTATGACCCCCCCATACCTAGAGGCTCATACCCTACCCCTTTTTTAGGGCGCCTACTTTTTAAGATAACAGATCCTAACCATAAAACTAGGTATCCTAAAAAAAGGGGTAGGGTATGAGCCTCTAGGTAGTTACAAACCACGGAACTAACTAAGGGCTTGATAAGTGTGGGCTACGAGTACGATTTGTTTAGGTCATAAGCACCCCGAACATCCAAGCAGGGCTTGCTGCAAAGGGTTGTATAAAGTATAAAGGTGCTATTTCTTTCAGGTTTTTTTTATCGGACATGCAAAGCTTTTTGGCTGGGCTTTGTAATGCTTTTGTCGCAGCTGAGAGGCTTTCTTGAATCTCGGGAGGGGTCTACCGGAGTGTCAGGATCGTGGGACCTTTTGAGTAGTATCTGTTAAGGCTCAGGGCCTAAGGTTCTTTTCTTCTATGCCAGGACCCTCCTTGTACCCTCAAATAGGGGTATATGGCCTAATAGAGGGTAGATGGAGGGTCTAGGTACCCCGGCAGTGATTTCTTGAAATCTCTTCAGTGTGTTCTGCTCAGGCCTCAAGACTTCGGTACTTCATCTGGGGTCTACTGCGACCTTTCGTCGTAAGTAGGAGTACCCCCTTAAGGGGGACCTCGAGGAACCTATTATAGTACCCTTTGAAGGTTCCTTTTACCCTTTGAAGGCCCCTTTTACCCTGCGAAGGTTCCTTTTAGGGTTATATTTCTGAGAACCTTACTTCGTAACTTGCCTGACCAAGGAAGATTACGAGACAAAGGCGAAAACTGGCCAAGAGTATGCAAGGCTTGATATACAGGTCTTAAACATTAGTCCAGGGTTTTTTGGAGTACATAAGTGTACATAATTATGGTATAGTTGTGTTAGGGATTCTAGGAACATAGCCAAAGTAGCGAGAATAGCAATGCTAGTGAGCAGCGCATGCACTAGTTCCACAAGCCTTGACATGCTAAATCCTTTTACAGACAGCAGAGCCCTAAACCCTAAACTATAAACCTTGTCTACACGGATTGCATTGCAATGAATCGTAGTTAGTAGCCAACTCAGGGACTCGGTCTACTTCAAGGAAGAAGGGAAAGAAATGGCCCCAAAAAATAAAACGACAAATGGTAATTACGATACTCCGTTCATTAGGCAGTCTAGGCACTGGGGATCCGAGTAGTTCCCTTCTGGGTCAGGAAGTTGGTGCGTTTGGTTGATGTCGGCGACCAGGACATTGTTCACCAGGTCCCGAATGGTCTGGTTCACCTTCCGGGTCAAGAGGCTTAGGGTTTGGGGTGGATGGACGGGTTCACCTTCAAGCGGCATGCGGGTTTTGTTGAACATGTTGCTGTGGTCCTATCGTTCCCACAAACTGCTGCAGATGCAAGTTCCCTTGAAACCTGAACCCTCACTGCACAGCCGCCCCCGCAATCTTTAACGCCCAGAGAGCTGGAAGCGTAACTTGTGGCATCCACGTATCTAAATTCATGTCGATTCGGGGAGTCCTCGATTGTTACAGGAGTGACGTACTCTCATTCGGAGCCGGAGAGGGATCCCATATCCTTCGTGATAATTTGTGAGATCCTCAAGCCTCCAGCATCAAAAGCCCCCTTGACCCGAAAGAAAGACCATGTGTTTAACAGCCCTTGGGGTTAGTAGTTCTACCAAATTCTCAGAAGCAGAAATTCCTCAGGACCACTTGGCCCTGTTTGCGAGCGTTTCAGGCTGCACGGGGCCTTCTGCCAAGATGTGTTGGAGGTGTTGGAACTCTTGGTCGTAGCCTTGTCCTTGTCATCATCGTCGTCTTTGGCGTGCGAGTCCGAGTCCTCCGCGCTAGGCTTGCTGCGGAGGTTTCCCTCAGGCCCTACAAGTCCATGTTAAATTAGGGGCATTAAGAATTTCAATAGGCCTTCTAGAAACGCTCAGTATCTGGACTCAAAGCGGATACTGGTCTTCCGGTCCATAGAGCAGAAACATTGGCCTCAAAGTCGCACTATCGAAACCCCGTCAAGGCAAGTATATGTACAAAATAGTACATGCAAGCCTCCGGTTTCACACACTCACGTAGAACATGGAGCCTAGCGCATAGGCTTCGGTGCTTGTATAATGTGGTCCAGGACGTTCGGAACTCAAACTAGTTTTGGCCCTGCGATTGACCGTGGTTTCAGAAGGGGATATTTCAGCCGTCCCTCAGGGTCCGCGTGTCTGTATGCTTTGGCCGCTTGTGACCAAGGATCATAGGAAACGGGTACATGGGCCCTTCTCTCTTAGTTGCTGAGTTCATAAGGCCCAAAAAGTTTACACTTACGGTTTTATAGTGGGTAATATTATCCCAAAAAGCATAAAGTGTATCCACTCAGCTACTAAGTTCTGGTTTCCTTGTTGGTGACAACTAGATTTATCGAGGCTTTGCGCTCACAAAGGGCTGACAGAGACTTCGCGGGTGGCAACCGGCAGCATGATTGGTGTTGCGACTACGGGGGGGTATTCTTGACAAGTTTTAGACCCGACGAAGGCAGTCGTAGGTACAGCTTAAACTATGCCACCAATTAAGCAACTAGCTTGGGGATGATGTAGGCCCCAGGTTCGACCCGCCTGTATACTAAAGTGTAGCACCCCCAACAAGGAGATTGCAGGCTATATGTTTACTATCCCCGACTATAGCAGCGTCCTCATGCAGATCCGCAAAGATGTCCTGAGCAGGCTGTTCAAGAGCGCCCCGAGAGTCCTAGCAACATTTTTTCTATTGGCCCCAACTGATGTCAAAATTGGGCACCGTTGGCCCGAGTACCTCGATCCTCAGGGACCCGGGATACGGAGTTGGGCGTAGGAATGACTGTGACTGTGATGCTTTCTTCTCAGAAAACATTTGCATTGATGTTGCTTTCTCTGCGCCAAGCATATTCTTGGTGAACTTGCTTGTGACGCGTCAATGTGACATCGACGTGAAACCCAAAACGAGTCTACCGATTGTCCAGTAGTGGGAGGAAGCACGAGAACCCCTCTCGAGCAGGAGTAGAAGCCAGAAAGCGCCTTTGCTTCTGAAAAACTTAGAGCGGCTCTTCTCTCCAAGGAGACGCAGCTCCCTAAACCCTGAAACCAACAACAAACACGACAAGCAACAGGGCTTCTGTCTTCATCGACTATCAGTGGCCTGAACTAAGAGAGGGACCACACTGCTAATAACAAGCACGGAAACGACCTCCTCTCCTTGAGCAAGCGGATATCCTTTGCTTCAGAAGGCACAGATCCCATTAATCAGTACAGTTAAACGCAAACAGGCAGGCTGTTTTCGGTTCATCAGACAGAGAACTCTTCCTGCAAAAGGACTCAAATATAGCAAGGCTATTTTCACACTTATCAGCCGCCGGAAGAAACACCTCCTGCTGCTAGCTTGCAGGCAAACCAAAAACAGCAGGCAACTTGCAATAGTGGGAACTGCACTTCCAGTTCTAATTCCTGGACACTGAACCCCTGAGCCCTACGCACTTTCACTGAGACCCTATACCCCTCAACCCTAGACCCCAAGCATTAAACCCTAAACCGTGGCCCAAGCATTGTTCTTCAAGCCATTAAACCCTAAACCCTTTTAACTGAAACCCTATTCCCCTAAACCCTACACCCTGCACTGTCTCCTGGACCGCCTCATCCTTCGAGAGGGCTTTGCGCACTGTCTCTGCCTTCAACAGCTGAGCGCAGCCAGGGCCTACTCTGTAGATCTCACCCCCAGACCTATCAGAAGTTTGAATTTATAACTTACCACAATAATAAGGAACCATATTTTTTCTATAGATCCCTATCATGGTAAATTAGAATAAGTCCCTTAACAAGAACCCAGACTTTGCCTTGAACCCTGAAGCCATTGCACCCTAAACCCTGCGTCTCCGTGCAATCAGTGTCGCGCTTCTCAAGCAAAGTGCACGGGGAGTAGGATCTCCTTTCCCAGAGGGTCCATATACACTATTTATGGAATTAGGCCCCAAAAAAACCATCCCTGTTTTGGTTTTGGGGACCTAATTCCATAATGGTAGTGTATGTGGGACCCTCTGGGTTTTCTGGAGACCCCACCCAAAACCCAAAGGGTCCTAGGTACTGTTATGGGGAATACTTCCCCAAATCACAATAGTAATTCCTAATATAGAAACCCTACATTCTACTATATAGTTCTTATAGAACCCTTCTGGATCCCTTAAAGGAACCCTTATGGCACCCCTAAGGGAACCCTAGGAAAGTTACTTTGGACCCTTTGGGAAAGGGGAACCTGGCCTATGGCTGTAACAAAAGGAATAAGGTTTTGGCTATGCATGAGAAGCAGATAGCATAAGGAATAATGCTAGTGAATATTCACCCTAAACCCTAAACCCTAAACCCTAAACCGTTTCAGGCTTGAACTATGTTGGCAACAGGTGCTTGCTTTGAGCGCCTCGTGAGGGTTCCAGTGCTCTTCTTGCATGTAAGAGCGAATGCGAGAGGGCGAACTAAGCATGGAAAAGCCTGGGAACAGTGCAGCCGGTTCTCAAAAAGGATCACCAAGGGTACTTGTACATACCTGGTTGATTCTCAGCTTGCTGCAAGGAGCTCACCTCCAAATGACCAGATGTGAAGCCCGTAAAAACCCGAGATACTACAACCCCGCAAACGCTTTTCTAAGCACCCCTCTTCCAGGTTTCAAGTTGGGTTTAGGAAGGCAGATACCCACGGTACTAAACGTACGTTGCGTTTACTAAGCTGCTATTTGGGGCTACGGCTACATGGCTCGGCTCCAGGGTTCTTGTGAGCTAAGGGTTTAGGCTTTGGCTTGCGGGTAGGAACAAGCTTCTGGGGATCATAAAGCAACTACAGGCGCAGACCCGATCTCCTTATAACTTATGCCAACCCTATGTGACCCTAACTATAGTGAACCTTTCAACGGTAACCCTGTGATATAGTTTCCCGTGATGTCGGAACCGTTGTCTCCTGCCTTCACCGAAAGCAAGGCATTGCCCTGCGATGCCTCCTGGGCACCTCGGTGCTGTTCGAGATGGTTTAGAGGTATGTGAAGGGTTTAGGGCTTATAGGGTTTAGGGGAAAGTAGAGCTACCTTCAGCACGGGTCTAAGGTAGTGTTCACTACGGTGAGCTTTTCTAGGCGTACTTACATTGATCAAGCCCGTTAAAAATCGTACCGCGAAGTAAAGATATACCGTACCGTACCGAATTGTCAGGCGTCTACGCTCCCGATCGAAATCCTCGGGAACCAGGACCCTCCTTGTACCCTCAAATAGGGGTATATGGTCCCAAATAAGGGGCATTTAGGGTCTAATAGAGGGTAGATGGAGGGTCTAGGAAAGTCTAACTACCCACGATCCTTTAAGACTCTGGGATGCCTTGAAGGATCCAAACAGAACCCCGCAAGCAAGAAACTCTTCCCATCTAGCTAGACTTCTTTGGGGATTTGTTCATTGGGCAGGGTCCCGAGAACTTGATTGTCCCCAGAAAGCCTCACAAGTGTTGGGGCCAAACAACTAGATTAGGATCCATCTGGGCGAAGCGAAGCACATCGCAGAGTGACAGGTGTGCTCGCATGGAAGAATTGGACCTCGTGGCACATTATGGTCATATAGGGGCCTTAATAATTACCTATACTATTTTGCTGGTCCTTAACTTAATAAAATTATAGTATATGGGGCCTCCACACCCCGATATAATTATTAAGGTACCTACAGTATAGCTTTCCAATAGGAACCACAGTATGGTAGTAACTTAGGCTCCTGTACTACTCCTACACTGAGGGTCTAGGGCTCTGTTTCCGGGTATAGGTAGGGTCCATCGAAAGCAGCCAGCACCTGCATGACACTCAGACCGGGAGGGGCCTCTCTGCAAAATCCCCGCTGGCGTTTCAGGTCTTAGGCTCTGAGCGCTAGAATCACCGATGCAAGAAAGAAGCAACCCTATCACAACATGTTGAAGCAAAAAAAGGGAAGAACAACGACATCCTCGCAAGTGCCGTGCACCTATACCTAAATTACAACCTAAACCCCTAGTTAAGCCCTTTAAACCCTAAACCCTACACGGCTGCGGCCATGGGTCAGCTATCTGCATCATCTGCATGCGCCACATGAGCCGGTCGAACGCTCAGGAGCCATGCAAGCGGTACGATATGTAGGAAGAAGCTACCTCGGCGATTGGGTCTTCTTTTAGTGCTCTCGGGTTCGAGGGTCTAGGGGTGGTTCCGCGGTTTAGGGTTTAGGTTTAAGGGTTTAGGTTTAGGCGGTTTAGGTTCCAGATTCAGGTACGCGACTTTGCTTTAGGCTGATCGATCCCCCGCCCCCGCCCGGAACAACAAAAGCAAAGACGCACATCAGGATTCAATAAACCCAGAACCCAGAGAGTCCATATCCGAAAGACCATACTTATTATGGTTCCGGGGGGGGGGGGGCTGATTCTATGTATATACATATATATATAAATAGATGAACATATATATATACATACATACATACATACATACATATATATACATATTTATATGTACCCTCTTAGGAACCAAGCCAAGGACTTGCATGAACCTTCAACGCCTGAGTTTGTGCAGGTGCCCAGTGCGCCAGCGGATTATTGTTGGAGTTATAGAGACCTTTGTTGACGGAATAGTCAAGGATCCATGGAGGGGGTTTATGTTGAGGCCATACTAGCCAATAGTATAGGATGGCATTTTTCTGTCGGCAGTCTAAGGGAATACTAGTACTGATAAGTTTGACCCTCCATTGTAGTTGCCAGGCGCCTCAAAGCCACCAACAAAAGCACAAAACCACCACAATACCGGAGCGTTTGAGCCCCAAACCCAAAAACCCTAAACGCCCCCAAAAAAACCAAACCCCAAAGCCCTAAACCCTAAACCCTAAAGCCCTAAACCCCCAAACCCCAAAGCCCTAAACTCTAAAGCCCTAAACCCCAAAAACCCCAAAGCCCTAAACCCTAAAGCCCTAAACCCCCAAACCCAAAAGCCCTAAACCCTAAAGCCCTAAACCCCCAAACCCCAAAGCCCTAAACTCTAAAGCCCTAAACCCCAAAAACCCCAAAGCCCTAAACCCTAAAGCCCTAAACCCCCAAACCAAAAAGCCCTAAACCCTAAAGCCCTAAACCCCCAAACCCCAAAGCCCTATAACCCTAAAGCCCTAAACCCCCAAACCCCAAAGCCCTAAACTCTAAAGCCCTAAACCCCCAACCCAAAGCCCTAAACTCTAAAGCCCTAAACCCCCAAACCCTAAAGCCCTAAACTCTAAAGCCCTAAACCCCCAAACCCTAAAGCCCTAAACCCTAAAGCCCTAAACCCCCACCCCAAAGCCCTAAACTCTAAAGCCCTAAACCCCCAAACCCTAAAGCCCTAAACCCCCAAACCCTAAAGCCGCAAAACCCCAAAGCCCTAAACCCTAAACCCCCAAACCTTAAAACCCTAAACCCCCAAACCCTAAAGCCCCAAAACCCCAAAGCCCTAAACCCTAAACCCCCAAACCCTAAAGCCCTAAACCCTAAAAGTCCCAAAACCTCTGAAGCCCTGCTCTACAAGTATCTTCCCTCAAAGGTTCCTCTAAGGGTTCCTTCAACCCAGACCCCCGGGAGGATCCAAAAAGTAGATCCCTTAATGGAGGTTCCTATAAAGTACCCTTAGTAGTATAGGGCCCCACAAACTAGATCCTCCCGGGGGTCTGGGAAGGGATTCCTTTTGCGGGATCCTTTAAGAGATCTATAGGGCACTACAGGGTTTCTTGCGTTTAATTAAGGGATCCTGTACCCAAAGGGTCCTAGGTACTGTTATGGGGAATACTTCCCCAAATCATAATAGCAATTCCTAATATAGAAACCCTACATTCTACTATATAGTTACTTTGGACCCTTTGGGTTAAGAGATCTATAGGGTTTCTTGCGTTTAAGGGGTCCTTTAAGGTATGACTTTCAGGGATCTCTAGGGTTTCTTTCCTTTAACGGGTCCTTTAAGGGATCCCTTTAAGGGGTCCCTCTATGGGTTCCTTTATGGGGCCCTCCAACACGGCCCTGAGAAAGCCAGGACTTCCAAGCATTCAATTCGCAAACTCGTTTCAAGGGGGCCCTCAGAACCAGAAGAGTCTTCGTAAGAGCTCCCTGATACTTGTGGTTCGTTAATATACGTATACGAAATCCTAAACCCTACACCCCACATCCTAAATCCTATTATAAACCCTGAATCTTAAACCCTAAGCCCTAAATCCTAAACCCTAAATCCTGATCCCTGAACCCTAAACCGTAAACCTTGAGGATTCTGTAGCTTAGGGTTGTAGGGTTTGGGATCTTAGGGGTTAGGGTTTAGGGCTTTAGGGTTCTAGAAGCTAGGGCTTCATAGGCTTCCGAGGCTTTTGCAGCTTTAGGGCTCTGTGGCGTGAAGATCTTCGTGCTCTCGGTTTGAGGGTTCCGGTGTTAGGGTTTAGGGTTTAGGGGTTTAGGGTTTAGGGTTTAGGGTAAGTCCAAAAAGTTGGAAACCGGATTAAGGCCAAATAGTGCTGGGATTCCCTTTTGCATTACTCTTAAGGATGGAGGCTATGGGGTTTCCAACGTTTGGGCTTCTACTGTAGGGTGCAGGCGCTCCTCTTGCCTAAAGGAACCTATTCCCAATAAATCCTCAATCCTAAACCCGAAACCAATAGATCCTCAACCCTCAAACCCTAAACCCGGAATAATGTAGGGGCCTTAATAATCTTAATATGGCTTTGGGGTATCTTGACCTAGAATCAAAATAAGGAAACCCCCCACTTAAGGCCTCTATAATCCCATAAAACCTCAACCCTAAGCCCTACAAACCCTAAATCCTAAATCCCATATACCCTCAACCCTAAACCCTAAAGCCATGAAGCCTCAACCCTGCCATGAAGCCTCAACCCTAAACCCTAAAACCGAAACCCATGAATCCTCAAGCCTAAACCTTAAACCCATGATGCCAAACCCGGAATGCAGACGTCAAAAAAAGCTCAGGCGGCGGCGAGCGAGCATCGAAACTCACCCGGGCAGTATGAGGCGGGCAGGCCAGAGACCCCGAGCCAGCAAACTCCGCGGGGTTTTCGGCTTTGGGGTTTAGGGTTTAGGGTTTGGGGTTTGTAGGCTTTATAGGGTCTACAGGGTTTGGCGCTTACAGGGTTTAGGGTTTAGGGCTTGTAGGGTTGAGGGCGTTCTCGAATAAGGGCTCTGCCTAATGGTGGGTTCCGCGAGGGGTTTATCGTTTCGCTCTTGTATCGGGCCTTACAGGTAGGAACAGGGTTTTGGGGTGTATGCATAAAAGCTTTTCTATAGATGCACAAGGAAGCCTTGAGGAAGAATCATAGTCTTAGTTCTGCTTCAAGCTTCTATTTATATAGCTCCGCAGGGCAGCGTGACATGCCTGGTGTTCTAAGGTCAACGTTTAGGGGTTAAGTAACTTCAAGGCGGATGGATGGTGTTGTGATATCTTTCACTTGAGCATTGCACTCTCGTTGTTTTGTTGTATGTACGTATGGAAAGCCTCGGTCTGCAAGGTGCGAAAATTTCGATAGACGGCCAATGATTCGGTGGTATATGCTTCTGACTGACTATGCACGCTGAGCTCCAAAACCACAAACCCTGAGGACTCTGTAGCCTACAGCACGAGACTGCAAAGCCGGATTTTGGGCTTCGACGTAGCAAGAAGGAAATGGGGTTAGGACCCTAAACCCTAAACCCTTAAACCGGGTTTAGGGCTTAGGGCTTATAGGGTTTAGGGTATAACTCCACGCGGCAGCTTCGGTGAAATCATTTTCAACTCCGATTCAAAGGCGACTGCTTTTGCTGCGGGCTGCGGTCCCAGGCTTCCATTCTGGCTTGGGGGTGTTTAAATGGGGATCCAACAACCTCCTGTTTCAGGGGTTATCCCCTGTAGTTCAGGGTTCATAACCTACTATTTTGTAGGGTTTGAGGATACAAGTACCTGGACCGCAAAAGGATGTAGAATAATAGCCTTTTATGGGTTTTAGGCCTTTATTTTGCCTACTTTTGGGGGTCTGAGTCTAGGTAAGGCTTACGGCTGGTTTGTTTAGGGTCGAAGTGTGCACCGCAGCCCGCAGCAATGACTTAAAGGAATCTCGAGCCCTAGAGCTCCAGATACTGCAGGGACCTTAACAAATTAGAACAGAGTTCCTTAAAAGGTTCCGTTTACAGGGTTCTAGGTTATTATATGGGTTCCATATATGTTCGTGAAAGAAAGGTATTTACGGGGCTTTATACTTTATAGGGTTGCACAGGGTCTTGTGATGTGGGCCCGGATACTTGGGGGTTATATTAAGCACGGGGCCCTCAAGAATGTTATTGCAGTGGGTTCAAGTGATTCAACTACTCAGGCCTCTATATGACCTGTATAGTCGGCACGGAATGAAAAACCTTACGGTGTGCAGCCGAATCATAACCTGACTTAAGCTCCTTTGGCCCCCATCTTCTCACACTGACATCAAAGTCCCACAGATTTAAAGCCAGCAACACAATGAGCCCTGATGCTTGGCAATCAGTATACTTAGCAACCTGATTTAGTGCTATATAAGCTATACCCCACCCTCAAACTCTCTACCGCGAAGCCCACACCCTGTGCCCTAAACCCTACATCTAAGTATCTGGTGCGCGAGGGTTGCTTCCTGACAGGAGCGTGAGCGCGATGTCCTCCGCAAGGCCTTGAGGACCAAACGTAGAGCGATGTACGGCTAAAACCCGCGGAAAGGGCTGCAGAGGTTTTATGAGCTTGGGGTCTATATAATTAAGGTCTAGGCTCATGACGCTTAGGATTGCAGTTTACCCAGGTACCAAGCCCAGATCCCGAACCGGAAACGATACCGTACCGCTAAAGCAGAAACAACATTCAGCCAAAATCGTAAGGATGCGAAGTCCCGAAGTAAAACTTCTGCCCGGCAACCGTATCCAACATGCAATCCCTGAATCATACACTCCTCCTGCTCCTGCTACTCATAAAATTCCTCAGCCGACCTTTACTCCTTAAACTACTACTATCCTGGACCTACTCCTACAGTCTGGAGCATCCTGATAGTCATCAATGCAGGAACACTACTTACAGAAGCATCGATCGTAGGCGTTATCCATAAGCAGGTGAGTTGTAGTAGCACTCAGAACACTGGACAAATCTGCCACTCAAGGTAGTAGTGACATGTGGTAGCAACCCGAAACGGTGAACCCTAATAGGCGCCTAAACAGCTAGAATAGGGTTTTGGGGCCCATATACTATACATACAATAAGGAACACCCCAAAATAATGTAGGTAATTATGAAGGCCCCTATACCATAGACCCCTATGGTAGATCCCCCATAGACCCCCTTTGAAGGACCCCTTAAAGGAACCCTCTTCTCACTATGCCCAGGAGTACACCAGCCGCCTGGTTCCCAAAACAAGCCGCTAGGGCCCCAGAAAGGCACATAAGCAAAAATTAGGATAGGATATGACTACTTTAAGGCCAAAGTATATACTATTTGGGTACATGGACCCTTAGGGGTAGTTTCTGGTTTAGGGTTTTAGATAGGGATATCCCATATAACCCCCCTTATGATGAAGCCCACAAAGGTAGGGATATCCCTATAAAACCCTAAACCCTAAACCCTAAGCTTTTTTGGGCCCCTGAGCTGCCGAAGGAGAGGCTCCTCCCCTGAAAAGTGGGGGATGCATCCTGGGTTCTTATTAAGGGATTTAGCTTCAGTGACAATAATTTCGGGTTCCTTTTCAGGGTTCTATAAGGGTTTAGGGGCTAAGGGATGTAAGTTTAAGTCACCATAATTTAGGCTTCTTTTCAGGGTTCTATAAAGGTTCCTTTAAGGGTTCTTGTTGAGGGATTTAGTTTAAGTTACCAGAATGAGGAGCCATACTATTTACTACAGCTCCTTGTTCTGGTAACCTCAATTAACCGCCTTAACAAGAACCCAGCATCGGGTGTTCCCCAGCCTTGCAGCGCACACCAGAGCTGAGGAAGACTGTTGAAGTAGGATAAGATCAGGGTTTAGGGTTTAGGGCCTTTCTCATCGTCATCGCTTTGGGTGGGGGTATGACGTAGTAAGTGGCTTCATCTAGAGATTGAATCTTCATGTCTGGATAGTTGACAATATCCCCAAAATGATACCTATATAGTTTAAAAGTATGCTGTACTATACTACAAAGCTCTATTCCGACTATTCACAGGAAGCTGTATATTTGTGATTATGCGAAGTAGGCTTTCGAAATGTGTGAGGGACGGGGTACCACAATCGATGGCCTTGAGAACGAATCCTGAAGCCCTGGATCCTAAAAGCCTACTTGGAGGGGCAGTGGACTTAGTAAGTAGGTTATAAGTAGAGATAGAAGTACCCTACATGGAGTTACCCCAATTATAACCCTACTTATAAACGACTTACTAAGTCCCCTGCCCCTCCAAGTAAACCGGAAAACCCCAACAAGCCTAAGCCCTAAAACCCTGAAGCACTAAGCCTGGATTGTACAAACGATACTACGTCGCAGCTTGCAGTTACCTAGAAAAAGGTATCCTAGCGAATTCTGCCGAGGTTTTCAGAGTTTAAGGCTTGGTGGGGCTCAGACTGTCAGAGCTTGTAGGGGGTTTTAGGGGCTTTGGTCTTTAGGGTTTGGGGTTTTAATTTGGTTTGAGGATTTTGCATTTAGGATCATTTAGGGTTGAACTCGATCAAGGCCCCTCAAGTGCAACTCATGATGCTCCAGACTTTAGTCAACTTCCACTGTGGGGACTTCATTCTTGTGTTGGTGTGCGCGGCGACTGTGGCCTCGAATCGACATCCCCACTCAAACGAACCCCGGTGTACTTCAAAGATCATGGGTACTTGCAAGTAGGGAGTGCACCTGCAAGTGTACATATGTCATGTCGAATCAAAGGTACGAGGATGTCTAAAGTAAAATGTTTGTCGACTTAGACCCTTCAAGAACGGCAAACCACCACAACACCTTTTACAAAAACACTTCGCAACACCCATGAACCTTCAAGTAGGTTTGCTTACAGCCTGAGACGACAGGGGCCTCTGTGCTGGTCCGGTACCTCATCGAACACCCCTATGCCTTGCACCCTCCTCTGCAATATACCCTATAATCCAGGGGTCACTAGCCACTATGCTGTCGGATTTAGGCATACCCTTCACACAATTCATGGGTCGATAAACAAGCTTTTAAATTGCAAGGTCCTGAACCCCATAAACCCCTTAAACCCCACACCCCAAAGCTTAACATGCAACCCCTGTGTACACTAAACCCTAAACCCCACGGGCTTTAGCAACCCTAAGTTCTAAACCTAACCTTGTCCACATGGGAGTTTCCAAAAATAAGGGACCCTAATATACCACCCTGAATAGTAGGATCCTTATTATAAGGACCCCTAAATAAGGTACCTCTATTTTCGGAAACTCCCACATAGCCCTGAACCTTTTAAGGACTCATATAGGGAAATCACGATAAGGAACCCTAAAAAGGTAGGATATTTGGGGTTAAGGTAGGGTTTAGGGAGCCTTAACACCCGTCAAAGCCCTTAACCTCTAAACCCACACCCTAAACCCTACACCCTAAACCCTAAACCCTCTAAACCCACTGGAGCCTGGCCCCTGTCGTGTCTTCTCAGTTTATGGAACAGATTCGTGTAGGATGGAAGCTCGAAGAGCCCAGAAGCCTTTAATTAGGTTTTTGTTTGGGTTTAGGGTTTAGGGTTCTTTAATTTGGGTCTTTTTTTTTGGGGGTGTCCTTTAGCGGAACTGTAGGGGTTATAAGAGAAGCAAAAGGCTGCGACAGGGCTGATGACTTTAGGGTTTATCGGGTCGAAGGATTTTTAGGTGTTGTTTGCGCTGAGTATGCCCCTTTATCCACTTCGCCAGCGTTGGCCCTGTAATTTATGGGGTTTGAGGCCCGGGTAATAGGGTCTTACTGGCACGGAACTACCGGGTTTAGGATTCATATA
The DNA here is from genome assembly GCA_003297005.1 of Symbiodinium sp. clade A Y106. Taxonomy (NCBI): domain Eukaryota; class Dinophyceae; order Suessiales; family Symbiodiniaceae; genus Symbiodinium; species Symbiodinium sp. clade A. The sequence continues at coordinate 15,402 of BGNK01000449.1, forward strand.
GGGTTTGCGGTTTAGGCTCCTGGTTTAGGGTTTAGCATGGTTTAGACTCTAAAGCTACATGACATGGGCTGGAGCACGAAAGCTTCTAGATTGCCGTGCTCAGATCATTGTGCCTGACTGACGCAATATGTAACTTGTTGACCCGAGGCACGCTAACTACTACCATATGGGGGTTTCCGAAAACAGGGGACCCTAGTATAGTACCCTAAATAGTAGGATCCTTATTATAAGGACCCCCAAATAAGGTCCCCCTAATTTTCGGAAACTCACATATATACCCGCTTCGATCGGCTTCGCGCTGAGTCGCTCTGCTAAGGCTTGATTTTTCTCAGTTCGGAGCGCTTTGCCACCATGAGTCTAACTGGCTTGGTGTTGTTGTCGCAAACCCTAAACCCTAAACGGCTTTAGGGCTCGAATTCGGCCTCGGCTTCGAACAAAGCACCGACGCCCCCCGTGGGTGCGATTAAAACTTGGCCGGAGGACCACTGGAGAGGCAGACCATGCCTTGGGGTCTTACCTAGAGGCTCATACCCTACCCCTTTTTTAGGATACCTAGTTTTATGGTTAGGATCTGGTAGGGTATAAGCCTCCAGGTACTGCGTAGGGCTTAGAGGGGTTGAGGATTTAGGATTTACTTACTGTTTAGGGCTTAGAGGAGTTTTTAGGGTTTAGGATTTACCCGGTATGTAGGAGCGCTTACGGTGCACTTGGTAAAAGCTACACCAGTCCGTTAGCCTTTTCATGATATGGCTCCGATCGATGGCAGAAAGGGCTGCTGATATCCCCTTATAGTCCCGATAGACTTAAACGATCAGTGTACCCGCAAACCCTGCTGTAATAAGAATAAGAATATTGAAGAATCGATAAAAAAACTAAAAAGTCCCATCCTTAGACAAGGTATTGCAGGATATAGACCATCAGTTGTACGAGTCTTTGAGTCATATTCCATGACTAAGGGATCAGCGCTCCCCAGAAGCCCTCCAATAGTCAATAATAAGGTGACCATTGTCATGCTAATCAGCTTGAATATGGAAACTCCAAAACGTTAAAGCGTCGTGAGGGGTACTACTTGGGGTCCCTATCAGACCCTGCAACACCCACATAAAGTTCTCATGAAGCCCTATACAACCCTAGGAGACCGTTGTACGACACTATCAAAACCCTGTAGAACTCCATTGCAGTCATCCTAAGTAAAACGGCATCTGCAGTCGTCCACTCAGCCAGGTAGGCGCGCAACCGCGAGCTGCGACCATCAGAAAGCCATCAGAAATATATCTTGGCTCTTACCTTCGATTATGTTTACAATTTAGAATTGCTATCAGTAGTAGAAGGAGTAGTCGTAGTAGTAGTAGTAGTAGGAGTAAATGCTAAGACTAATACTAACAAACATATCTGGTTTATTTTATGTGCATATTACATCATATTGTGTTCTTGCTTAATAAGTACGCTCCTGGAATTGGTAATGCTACCGCTGTATGTATGTATGTATGTATGTGTGTATGTATGTATGATTGTGTGTGGGCATGTGTGCACTCGTGTGAGCGTGTGGGGGGGGNTAATAAGTACGCTCCTGGAATTGGTAATGCTACCGCTGTATGTATGTATGTATGTATGTGTGTATGTATGTATGATTGTGTGTGGGCATGTGTGCACTCGTGTGAGCGTGTGGGGGGGGTGCTGTGGGTGCCTGCTTGCCAGCTGCCTGTATCGTGATGTGATATGTATACACATCTGTACTTATGTCTGCGGCATATCTATGTGCATAACCATGTCTATGCCGTCTATGCCTACATCTATACGCATTTCTGACCTGCCTGTATCATGCAGATATCTGTATCTATCGCTGTCTCTCCTTCTCTCTGTTTCTCCGTTCATAAAGACACAGCCCTTTTTGCAACCCTATGAAAACTTGTAAAAGTCTTACAAAAAAGCATTTGCCCTTCGCGCGTCAGACTTCTGATAGAGCGAAGCTCATCGAATTGACTCGGAAACGGCAGAGCCAGTCACTGAGAGCGTCGAAGGCGTTTGGAACAGGTAGGATTTTCGGCTCTAGTAGCCTTAAACGGGTTTAGGGTTTAGGGTTTTAAACCCTACCCCTATACCCTGATCCCAAGGCTGAAGGGCTGGTGATTCGAGGGTTTTCAGCCCGAAAGCAAGGCCCTTTAACACGTACACTTACACTTACACTTTCCTAGAGCCTGTCTGGAAGAAGGGTGAACTACTAAATTAGGAGGGTTTAGGGTTTAGAGTTTAGGGTTATGTCCTACTGCTGTGGGTTATGCAGGGCTTAAGGATCAGTCACCCACTTTTCACCTTACTACGTCTACTTTGCAACCTCGATCACCGCTGTAACTCACCCCAGAATAAAGTAACTATTTGGTATAATGTAGGGTCTCTATATTAGGGATTACTATAATTACTGTTATGATTTGGGGAAGTATTCCCCATCACAGTACCTAGGACCCTTTGGGAGTGTAATCGTCGGCCCTATAGTTCTTCTACAGGAACCCTCTAAGGCCAGATGATGTGCTACATAAATACATGAAGATACATGGGCCGCTTGCTAAGTCCGAGCTAGGTTTAGGGTCCAAGCAGGATTTAGGGCGAGGGTGTAGGGATATCGGGCCGCGGACTTTGAAATCTTCACCCCTTGAAGCTTCTACCTTCACGTTCGACTTAACCCTGTACCGTAAGCATTGCGTCATCCCTGACCCCGAACCCTGAACAACAAACCCTGCAGGACCTAAGGATTTATGAGGGATCGGAAAGGGTGGTGTACAGTATTGATGTCCATGTGCATCCATGCGTATCGTCTGGGTCGTACAGGGTCTTTTGGGATGCTGTGGGCGGATTGGACACCTATTAAAGACGCAAAGATAGGTTCGTCGGGTTTGGGGATTCCTCAGCCAAATATGAAACCCTAAGCTCAAAATCCCAATATCACACCTGAAACCCTAGACTCTGAACCCTCATATGACCCCAGAGGCTCCCAAGCCTCACTATGAACGACTACTGCCCTAAACCCTAAACCCTAAACCCCTAAACCCCTAAACCCCTAAAACCCTAAACCCCTAAAACCCTAAACCCCTAAACCCTAAACCCTAAACCTGACTACTGCTCATGCCTTGAGGATCTTGTAATGCTTTGGTTTTCGGAGGTTCAGGGCTCAGAGTTTTGATGGGCTCTTGGGGCTCCTTTAAAGGGTACTACAAGGGTTCCTTTAAGGGATCTATAGGGTTTAGGGCTCCTTTAAAGGGTATTATAAGGGTTCCTAACATGCGCATGGAGATAAACCCTCTTCAATCCTATTCAGGGTCTGAGGTGTTATAAGCAAAAAAGGGGGCTTACAGGTTGTCGGAATCAAAAGAAAGGCGTCGGGGAGCTCATGCGGCGGGTTTTACTCGGTTAGAAGGCTTGCATATATACATTTACAGTATGGGGCGGTAACCCAAAATAGCAGTAACTGGGCTGCTTGGATTTGCTGGCTGTTTCACTCATACCCCCTCCCCCTCCCCCTC
>BGNK01000449.1:19394-79351 GCA_003297005.1 Symbiodinium sp. clade A Y106
CCTCCCCCTTGTCCTACTATGAGTGGAAGACTTGGGTCTCCCGGAGAGCTGCATAAGGACTTCCAGCAGGGAGCTTAGGGTTTAGGGCTTTAGGGGTTTAGGGATTAGGGTTTAGGGTTTGGTTTTACTCACCTCGGTGGTCCAAGCATAGGAGTGGCCAAACTTCTCGTGACAAGACCCTGCAAATCGCGAGACGGCAGATAAGTCGCCGGTGCAGCAGTAATATAGGGGGCCTGAATCAGTAGCGACACTATATTTCGTACATGCCTCTCGCTAATGCTGCTGTCATCATGAAGATGATGATGTTTAGGAATTGTCTTGATATTCTTCTTGTTAGCATATGCTCATGTCTTCATTGTATATAAGGGAGTTTCCGCAAATAGGGGACCCTGATATAGTACTCTAAATAGTAGGATCCTTATTATAAGGATCCTAAAATAGGGTACCCCTATTTTTCGGAGTTTTACACACCCTTAAACTCTCTTGGAAGCCCACAGGTCCCCTATATTAGAAGAACATCTCGAGCCAGGGTTCCACCACGAAACCCTACACCCTTAACCCTTCAAGCCTAAGAAAAGCTTAGGGTTTAGGGCTCCTGAAACCACGAAACCCTAAACCCTTCAAGCCTAAAAAAAGCTGAGGGTTTAGGGCTCCTGAAACCACGAAACCCTAAACCCTAAACCCTTCAAGCCTAAACAAAAGCTGAGGGTTTAAAGACTCTTTTGGGCCCAAAGACCATACTACATAAGGCTTTTGGGCTATTTTGATGCCCAGTGGAAACCCTAAACCCTAAACCCTTCAAGCCTAAAAAAAGCTTAGGGTTTAGGGCTCCTGAAACCCGAACCACAAGCCTGAACCCTTATCCCTCTGTTGTGAAGCCGAGCCCAGGAGCTGTCCTGCAGACTGAGGAAAGAGATTCCACAAAGCTCATAAGGGTACTACTCGGAACTATATTATGGGTAGTTGTCAAAATTAGGGTCCCTTTTTGGGTACCCTAAATAGTAGGTGCCATATTATATTAGGGACCCCAAAAAGGGACCATAATTTTGACAACCACCCAACAATCATCCTAAGCCAAACCATTACTTTCTTGCAAAGCAGACGCCAAACTTCTCCAAACCCGAAGCCCTAATTCGGCAAATCCTGACACCCCCTTTTTTTCAAATCCAACGAGCCCCGCAAACAGCGAACCCTGTTTTGCGGAGATCGCAGACCTGAAGACGGTGCAGCAAACTACAAACAACACACACCTTTGGTGGGTACTCGAGCCACGAGCAGCACCATATTTCGCAGCTTAAGATCTCCGCTACAGAACAGGCAACGGTGGCCCTGTACAGCCGCTACATAACAAGTATAAAAGACCCCAAGCCCCTCTTCTATTTGCAAAGGCCCCGTTAATTCCGCTAAAAGGCTTGCACTCAGGTCAAAGGACCATGACAATGACGATGGATGTGTAGGTTTAGGAAGCCGCAACCTTGCAGCCTAAGCAGTAAAGCCGCAAAAGCCAAAACCCAAAAAACCATTAAGGCCTATCAGAATTGAAACCGTTTCAAACCCATAGGCAAAACCCCGCTCGGACGCTTCTCTCAAAAGCACAGGGCTGGGTGAGCATGCCGGGCAGCCCCACATGGGTCGCCCCCTGCACTACTGGAGTTTTAGGAGGGGATTGCTGTTTGTGGCTTTAGGGTGCTTCGTGGGGTCTGGGGTCCAGAAGCAAGAGTTAATATAGGGGCCTTGATAATTAGAATGGGGTTTTGGGGCCCGTTATATTTCCATCATAATAAGGAACCCCCAAAATCGTAAACGGTACTTAATTATTTAGGCCCTTATAGTAGCTAGTTCCTACTGCTCCGCAGAGCCAACATCAGACGAGCATGGAAGGGCCTGAGCATAGACCTCGTGAAGATCAAGCTCCCTACCACAAAAAAGAAATCCCCAGCTAAGACCCCCGGGAGGATCTAGAAAGTAGATCCCCTAATTTGGGGCCCTAGACTATTAAGGGTACTGTATAGGAACCCCCATTAAAGGGATCTACTTTTTGGATCCTCCACGGGGGTCTGGGAAATGACCCGGATGCTACGCTAGCCCCAAAGCACCAGAAGCCCGACTAACTGGAGACATCTCCTTCTGCAAAGGGTCCTAAGTACCTAATATAGTAGAATGTAGGAGGGTCTCTCTAAGGGTTTAGGGCTTCAGGGTCCTAAGTAGCTATATAGTAGATTGTAGTGTTTCTATGTTCGGAATTCCTATTATGATTTGGGGAAGTATCCCCAATCCCGGTACCGAGGACCCTTTCGGTTCTGCAAACGCATGTCAGTGCTGTCTCTTGATTCCGCTGCGGGTGTTCTGTTCTGAATTCCTTTCGCTGGCAGGGTGGCACTTAAAACCTAATAACCTTTACGGTTACATAAGGTCCTTCTAAAACCCAAGAAACCCGAACCCAACAAACTCTGAAGCTGAATCCCACAGCCAATCAGTCTGGATCTTACAACAAGCCTACCTTATGACTTGAAAACGTTCGATGACAAGCATCTACAAGCCGTAAACCCCAAACCCTACTGGAAACAACGCACCCGACCCCTCCTCCTCTCACTCATCAAAAACAATGCCTCGGAGTCGAGCTGTACACGAGTCGTATGCACGCGGTTGGCCCCTTCTCGTCGCCTGAACGTGGCTCAGCGTTACAGGATGTCGCTGGTTTTGTGTTCTGCCTAGGCTCAAAGTGTTCTAAAAAAGTTTGTAAGAGCCTTCTCAGACCCCCGCAAAGATCTAAAACGTAGATCCCCTAATTTGGGGCCCTATACTACTAAGGGTACTTTATGGAAACCCCCCCTTAAGGGATCGACTTTTTGGATCCTCCCGGGGGTCTGGGGTGTTCTTAGAAAGTCTGTAAGAGCCTTTCAAGCACTGTAAGAACTGTGAGGCTTCTTTGGAGCATTCTTGCCAGGTGTTCTCACGAACGTTGCCATGGTTCTTTTCCCCATGTGAAGGCTGTTGTCTTCGCTATCAGTATCGTCGGAGGTCTCAAAAGGTGGGATGAAGGTAGGTGGAATATTCCCAGATAAGAGTCCTTGTATAAGAGATCCTTAATCCTACCTACCTTCATCCCACCTTTTGAGGCCTCCGATATCGGTACTATCGTACATGTTGAGGTTTGCTTTGCGGATTTCGGGCTTGCATTTTTGCTCGGACTGAGGATGCCAAAGTTGCTGTTTACGTGCTGTGCTTCTGGGATGCTGACTAGTCTTCGGTGCGTTCTAACCTGCGTTATCTTTGTTATTGCTGCGGGAAATATACTTGTCCTTATCTCAATCGTATTCTTTTCGGAGCTGCTGCTTAACCGTCGTGTTCTTGCACTTAATGCAAACACTGCAACTTGTAGCAGCGAAACAGCTGTTGCTGTCACAACCATTGTTAGCAACACTACAAGGACCATTACCATCACCATCACTATTAGAATTGGATCGTATTATTACAATCATCATCAACATCACCATGGTCGTGACCGAGAATACTGTGGGCACATGTATCCACAGTGCCATGACAATAAACCAGTATACCATACAGTTATGCATCTGGATGAGATACTACTGAGTTGCAGGGGAATGTCTGTGTGTAGGAGTGTGTAGGTGTGTATGCAAACACAAGCATGCAGTCACTCTCTTATATGTATGCATGCATGCATGCATGCATGTATGTACGTATGGTATGTATGTGTGTGCATGTGTATGTACGGTTTTGGAAACATATGCCTGTGCTTATGTACGATATTGAGATAGTTAGAAATCTATGCATGCATGCATGCATGCATGCATGCATGCATGCATGCAGATGTGTGTGTGTGCATGTATGCATGCAGGTGCGTAAGTACACCTTGGATAGGATTTTAGGTTCGAGAGGGTTTTGGGTTTTGGGGGTTGGCATTCGTAATTAGAGTAGGGTGCCCGAGCTCTACAAGGGGATACTACTACTACTGCTGCTGCTGCTACTACTACTACTTATTGTTATTCCGATCCCTCCATTAGTGAGGTATCTTGGTCGATCTGTGGACTCTTTAGTCGGGAACAGCACGGAGGATGACGCAGAGGCGGACAAACGAACATATGGGCGCTGTTAGAGAATAATATAATAGGGGCCTGAATAATTAGAATCGGATTCCTTTTGAAAGGGGTGTATAACGGGTCTATAAGGGATCTATAGTAGGGTTCTAGACAAGCGGCGTTGACAATTGGAATAGGGCCTTTGGGGTACAATATACTAGAACTAAAATAAGAAACCACCCAAAAATAGTATTGGTAATTATTTAGGATCCTACATTATGGATGCTTTAGTAGTGGTATCTATGAATTCGGGGGCTTCATGAGTTGTAGCAAGGACCCCGCTATGTTCGAGGTGAATAATTACTACCGCCCCTTACCTTCTGAAACTCCACAAAGCCCGAAACCCTGACGCTTGCTCTGTGAATCCATGAAGCTCGCAGTCCCAGAAAGGCTCCCCAACAAAAGCCAGTAGCCAAAATAATGAATTCCCGGTTTAGGAGTTCAGGGTCATATATGCAAACCCTAAACCCTAAACATCCAGGGTTCCTTTCCGGGCTGATACAGAAAGAGGTACGATTGAGGGGTCTCGGATCTGGGATTACGGATTTTATAAGGCCTTAGGATCTGCGGAATTAGGATGAAAGCTTCGTTATCTAGACTTTTGGGAGTTAGTATCGGGTCGAGGTTTTAGGGTATATGGGGCTTGGAGCTGTCGGGTGAAGGGTCTAGAGTTTATGGCCTGGAGGCTAAAGAAGGGTTTGGGGCTGAGGGTTTAGGGGAGGCTCATATCTCCAGCCATCTGCTACTTGCTACCCGCCGTCGGCATTCTGACTCAAGCTTGTTGCTTTAAACCCTTAGTGCCAAGCCCTGCGCAAACAAGTGGCTAACCATGTCAAAATGCAAACTCATAACAACATAAAGACGAATCCTACTAAGAGTCCCGGCACGACAAGTAGCACGAAACCCGAAAAACAACCTTTTGACACCCACCGTAACACCAATAGAACCCAGCCATAAGTTCAATTAATATAGGCGCCTTAATAATTAGAATAGGGTTTGGGGGGCTTTTTATACTACAGTTATAAATATAAGGAACCCCCAGAATAGTAGAGGTACTTATTTAGGCCCCTGTATTAACTGTTGCCGATTCTAACTTCTCATTCACAGCCTGGCAGACTTCAGGAGATGGAAGCTACGGGACATGTTGGGAGCCTTTTTACTATAGTTCTAATAAGGAACCCCCGGCATAGTACAGGTAATTATTTCGGCCCTATATTACGCAAGAGGCCAGGCTTTGGATGTAACCATCCTGCCTTGTCTCAGTTCTTGCCCTTTCCATTCTCCTCCAGAAAAAGATAGGGTTTAGGGTTTCAGGGTTGAGTGGTTCATGTTTACCTGTGGATCCAATAACCTACTCCTATAGTTTGAAGGCTATAGCCTGTAACGATGAGACCACAAACCCGCTAGTTCATGCAGTTTGGCGCTATGGTAGAGCTTCGAGCGCGAGGGGTTCGGGGTTTGCATTCGGCTGACGGTCATGTGAAACTCTTGGGACGGCAACGAGGGATGCTCTGATTTCGTGTTTTTCACACCCCGGGACAGCGAAAAGCCATCAGCAGACTTCAAGCCCTGTTGACGTTAAACCCCAACTAATAGGTGTTTAGGGTTTCGGGGTTTAGGGGTGTAGGGTGTTGATAGACTTTCGATCCCACAATTGACAATCGGTGCTGTTTGTACTTGGAGTCTTACGGATTCAGGCCATTCTAGCCCTAGACCACCCCGACATGTACTACGATTGATGGACAAAATCCTGCATTACCCATTATAAGGAATATACCATAATTCCCATAGTTTAGAGTCCTTAGGGTCATGCAGGATTTTGTCCATCAACCGTAGGATCGCCCCGCTGAGGCCCTGTCCTGGGGCATACTGTAACTTCAGACTTAGATGTTATCCTGGTAGGGTACGTTTCGGGTGTCTCTTCTACAAACCAAACGCTTTAAGAAGCCTCAGAAAGGGATCGGGTTCTACAACGTGGAGGGGTTGTGGCTTAGGGTTTGGGCTCTAGGCTTTGTAGACTTCACGCTTTAGGGTTTCGGGTTGAGGCGGGTTAGGGTATAGATAAGAGTAAAGAGGTCAGGTTTAGGCTTAGAGTTTAGGAGTCAGGCCCGAGAAGTTTTAGGTTGAGCCAAAGTTTTGATCCTTAAATTCAGGCCCCAACCCGTGAACTATGATCAAAAGTAGTCCGTAGCTAAAGAAGGCTCTGGGTTAGCTTTCCCACGAATCCGGAGCCTCAGTGCAGTCACGGGCAAAGTGGCCGTAGTTTCCACCTGGGCAGCTTAAACCCTAAACCTCTAAACCCTTAAACCCTAACCCCGAATTTCGAGGCTCGTTTGGCTTAGTGCGTGAACCCCAAGCCCAGCTAGCCCAGCTTATCACGGTTTGGGGCGTAGGGTTTAGTATTAACCCTAAAACTATGAGAATCCTGTATACCCCTGTAAAGCAATCCTAAGACCTCACATAACCCTCCTTCAATTCCACAAAACGCAGTCGGTGTAATATAGGGGCCTTTACAATCAGGATAGGGATTTGGAGCCCATTATACTATATAGTTATAATAAGGAACCACAAAATAGTATAGGTAATTAATTAGGCCCCTATATTAGGCGCAGACGGGAGCTGCTCATTGCATCCGAGATTCAGTTGAAGCAACCGTCATCCTTTTCCTTCCCACCTCGGCTTAGGGATAGGGTCCAAAGGACCCAATATTTAGGTAATGGGTTTAGGGGTTAGGGTCAGTAGGCACTCGGTTTTTGGACAGTAGTTATGTAGGTTAGAGCGGGGAGTTTATATGGATATTAGGTACTTGGACCCTTGGGGTTAGGGGTCTAGGGTCTTTATGAGCCAAGTTTCTCTGACAGGAGAAAGCCAATGCACAATTTCGCTGCGATAACCTTCGGGGAGATGTCTTTGCATTTCGCACGGTCCATGAACTCGCAGATGTTCGCGGTACTGTCTGCGGTGCCGCCCTTGCAGAACATCTCGCCGCTCTTGCGAAGCATGTCCTTGACTACCGTCGCAAGGATCACTTTCCACCCCGTCAATGTAAACAATTTTAAGCGTCCGTACATTTCTGATAAACTCGGCTCGTCATATGCTAACCACTGCGATCCTCCGTGTTTGCTCTAGTTCACTTATCCCCAGACCCCAAAAGAAAATCCTGAAACCCAAAAGCCCTAAAGTCGTAGTTTTGTTTCTTTACATTCCTGTGGCCGGAAAAACCTACCTTTTGAGGGTTCCTTATTATGGTTTCTATATATAATTTCTCAAAAAGGTCGGTTTGGGGGGCCAAAAGATCATCTTACACCGCAACTTGCCCAAACTCCAGGCACTCAGCCTCATAGGTGAAGTCCGAAGTTCTCGCTGCTTAGACCGTCAGTTAGGGATCAACGCGAAAAACAGATATGGGAGTTTCCGAAAATTAGGGGTACCTTATTTTGGGGTCCTTAAAATAAGGAGCCTACTATTTAGGGTACTATATTAGGGTCCCCTATTTTGGAAACTCCCATATCGGTGTAAAAATTCAAAGACTAGGTTCAGGAGCGGACTTAGTAAGTAGGTTATAAACAGGGCCATAGTTAGTTTCGTTGGCGTTTGGACACCGCAATTAAGGGTTGCAGTGTTTAGGGCGGAGGGGTATGAAGGATGTGCTGGGCTGTCTTTGTAGGGTTATTCTCGGTCTCTTCCTTGAACCACACGGGAAGTCGTACGGCTGATGGACAAAATCCTGCATTACCCATTATAAGGAATATACAATAATTCCCATAGTTTAGGGTCCTTAGGGTCATGCAGGATTTTGTCCATCAACCGTACTACGATGCAAAGCATCCTCAGTCAATGGGTTTGGGAGTCTCTGGGTTCTAACCCAAAGGGTCCAAAGTAACTATATAGTAGAATGTAGGGTTTCTATATTATATAAGGAATTACTATTATGATTTGGGGAAGTATTCCCCATAACAGTACCTAGGACCCTTTGGGTAAGGACCCAAGCACTCTGCCTTGTTCCCCAACCCCCACCATGAGGCGATGAGATCCCTCAACAAATATACCCTAAGGGTTTAGGGTTTTAGGGTTTCAGGGTTTTAGGGTTTAGGGTTTAGGGTTTTAGGGTTTAGGGTTTAGGGTATACTATAAGCCATTCCGATGGTCTACTGCAAGGTCTCAACGGACACTCGCCAATGCAACAAACAAGGGCGAAACACCCCCCCAATGCACCCTTCCAGAGGTGCCCAGACGGAGCCCAATACTGAATTCATTAAGGGCTTCGGGTTGAAGACTTATTCCTCACTATCCCTCGAGACTGTCTAGGTGAATTCAGCGCTCTGGTCTGTAGGTCAAAATCTCCCATCGAAGTCCGCGGCACATGACCAAAACCACCCATACCCCAGTACTTACCTTGCGCATGGGGTGTAAGTTTGTAGGAACCCTGCAACCAGTAGGCTGTCATGGAAACCTGTAGAAGCTCTTGAGTGCCACATTGTCACATAGAATGCGGAGGGTTGTTGGGCTTAGGGCTTTGGAGGGTTAAGGGGTTTAGGGATAAGTGCGTGAGGTTTAGGGTCTTAATGGCCATGACTGCCCAAGTATACCCCCGACGGAAATCCAGCAATATCACCTACTACCCACAGAAGCCCTCATACAACACTCGTAGATCCTTATGCAGCCCGCAGGAAACAACACAAGTTCCAAAAAACAGAAAACTCATGAACAAGTCGTGCCAAGCCTTGAAACCCCCTTATAGTAGAAGCCAGAAACTTGGAACATCATTCTCCCCATGCCCTTAAGGTAAAGTATAAGGGATCCCAGCANGGGTGGGTGGCGTGCGCCTGAGGGGGGACCCTCCAAGAATCCTATGACTTTGAGTCTCTCCAAGACTCCCAGTAGCCCCCAAAGTAGGTGCCATCTGCAGACGCTACTTACATACTTAGAGGCTCAGGGCACCATCCGTCAAGCCTAGACCATAAACCCCTAAACCCGAAACACCTAAACCCTAAACCCCAAAACCCCTGAACCCTAAACCCTGAACCCCCAAAACCCCTAAACCCCTAATTTCAGAGGCCGAGGGGCGGCTCTTGCCGAAGCCTTTGCCTTTCCCTCGCGACTCGGAGTACTGGCCTGGGATGTTCGCTCTAAAGCATGAGGTTAGGGTTTAAGGGTAAGGGGTTAATTAGGGGTTTAGGGTTTAGGGGTTTAGGGTTTAGAGTTTAGAGTTTAGGGTTTAGAGTTTAGGGTTTAGGGTTTAGGGTTTAGAGTTTAGGGTTTAGGGGTCTAGGGTTTAGGGTTTAGGGGTCTAGGGTTTAGGGTTTAGAGTTTAGAGTTTAGGGTTTAGGGCATCTAGCGTTAGAGGTTGGGAGTTTGGGGCTGATGGGCTTGAGGCGTTAGGATGCAGGGGTTGCTCTGCTATATATAGGGTTCTAGGCTGTAGGGTTATAGATATAAGAGATATAGATACAGAAAGAAGTACAGATTTAGGCACAGGTGCCGATCTCCATATCGAGATCGTCGATAGATAGATGGATGTAGAAATCGATAGATAGATTGGTCGACACATAGATGCAAGCCAGATCGTTTGGTAGATAGGTCGTCAGACAGATAGGTAAATGGATCGCTAGATAGATAACTATAGGTAGATAGACAGGTAGATGGTTGGTTCGACAGATGGACGAGCAGATAGATGGATAGATTAGGTAGGTAGGTAGGTAGGTAGGGAGACAGATAGTTAGCAAGTTATAGGGCCTCAAAAAAGCACATAAGCAAAAATTAGGATAGGTATATCCCATATAAACCCCCTTATAATGAAGCCCATTCAGGTAGGGATATCCCTATAACATGCTTATGCTTATGTGCTTTTTGGGCCCCTAAAGTTAGGCAGATCGAGGGAGCGAGGGTCTTACGAGGTTTTGTAGGCTCTTTTAGAGATTGACATGCTTTCTAGGCTCCTAGGATTGCAGTCTACCTATAGTCTCCATTGTAGTTGCTTTTTTTGGCTAACCAAAGTCTATATTATAGGATCCTAACCGTAAAATTGGTTAACCAAAAAAAGGAACTACAATGGAGACTATAGGTAGGGTTTCCGGTCTTGAACTGGGGGCACCCAAGGCTCAGGATAGTCTGTCTGGGGCTTAGTAGGGAATGGGGGACTGGATCCCTATAGTAGTCCCTATCTAATCCCCAATAGTAGTCTCCATAACCCACTCCTCCAATTTCCCACATTCCCTTCTCAGAACCAGACAGTAGTTTAAACGCCCGTGAAAGGGTCCAAGCAAATCCAACCGCGTCCCGAATTGCCACCTAGTGGCGAGAGAAGTTGCCGTAGCTGCCGTTTCCCTGCAGCTTGCAAGGCTGGGATAACCCTAAACCCTACCTCCAAAACCCTTAAGCCTAAGACAGCCTAAGGATGCTTTTTAAGACGATGCACGCCAGACCTGCCGGGAGCCCCTGCATACCCTTTAAGGGGATATCATATTCTTCATTAACGGGCAATGACGAGCTACCAAAAGGGTTTACGGTGTAAGGTGTAATTACGAGCAACCACATGTTTCGGGCTTGTTCTGCTTCTTGTGGAGGCTCTTGAACCAGATCCTCCGCCCTCAAGCTCGATCCTTGCTGTAATTCTGCCCTGCCCCCCATTGAACTGGGTTTAGGTTGTAGAACTTTGGGATTTTCGGGCTTAGACTTTGGAGTTCTGCGGATTCAATTTTCAGGCTCTTTTGATTCATTCTTCAGAGCCTACGACTATGAAATAAGGCCGTAATCCTAAACCCTAAACCCAAGCCGCCGTAATGACGAATAGTATGTTCCTTTGGTATATTATTGTGGCTAACGCTAATCAGTCCTATTCCAATATAAAGGCAGCTGCAGTATGACTGGTGCCACAGCGGGGTCGGCTGCGTCTTGTCGACATGGTCTATTCCGGCTTCGGTGTCAGGGCGCAGAGTTTAGGATGACATTTTTACAGGATCAGGAGACTTCGTCAGTAGGTTATGAGTAAACATATTCAAGACAAGCCTAAACCGTAAACCCTAAACCCCACTTGGAAAGTCCCCTCTCGCCTCAAGCTCAGGTAGACCTCTAACTGATGACACATCCTTTCGAACTGATAAAACGGTTTAGGGTTTAGGGTTTAGGGGATAGGGTTTAGGGTTTAGGGTAACCTCAAACTCGAACAGTATTTGAATCTAGACCCTGGCACCCTCAAGACCCAGAAAGCCTCGTAGAACCCGGGAAATCATTTAAGTTAACTCTACAGAACCCTAAGCCCTTTCCCCTAAACCCTATACCCTAAACCCTGAATTCTACAAATTTCTGCGATCGGATAAACCCTAAACCCTAAACCCTAAGCCCTGAATTCTACAAATTTCTGCGATCGGATGCATTTCCCAGGCCTTGCCCTTCCCATGCGACGGCTCCGTGCATTCTCGCGCAAAATGACCGTAACCTCTGCTTTTGGGGTTCAGGTTTTAGAGTTTAGGGCATAGGGTTTAGGGTAGACGTCAGAGAGGTCAATACCCCTGGAGATTCTACAAGGACAACTTTTATGAACCGACCTAACAGAAGGATCATGATTCGTGGCTTAGAGTTTAAGGTTTAGCGTTTAAATAGACACGGCCCCTTCTTCTACTCGTCTAGCACACTAGGAACCTCGTCTCCTAAGCGACTGTCTGGTTCTTAGTATGGATCCCTATAGTGGCCCCTATACAATCCCCAATAATCGTCTCCATAATCCATTCCCCCATTCCCTACTAAGAACCAGACGGGCGATGCGCATATCTTGCAAATAGGAAAAGCGCTCCTAACTTCGGAGCTCAAGGTCCCCCACACGGGGAAGCCCGAGCATGTACACCTTCGTTGCAGGCACCTGTCTCTAAACCCTGAACCCTGAAGGGATCTTGGGGTCTCTGAAGCGCCCTTGCAACACCGCCCTTACGAAACGGTTAAAATACCTTTCGTAGGGCCTATTACAAAGCCCTTATGCATAACTCATTTATACAAGATCCAAACTGTATACATTGGGTCATTCCCCCTTACAGTAACTGTTACCGCAATGGGTAATAGGAGTTATAATAGCCCCCTTAATAAGGCCACTTTAAGGAGAGTTACTGGGAGGGGGAATGACCCAATGTACACAGCCTTAAAGCCTCTAAGCCCTGAAGCTCTGAACTCTTAAACCCTCAATTACAAGCACTCATAAGCCTCCCTCTACCACAAAAAACCCTATCAAGGGTAGATTCTACTAGGACGCTTTTTGAAGGGTAGATTACAAAGTACCCTTAAGGTCTAATAGCCCATAGTGGTACAGCCATTCCGGGCCCTGCACCGCCACAGTTGAAGCAGCCATCCTCGGTTTTGCCCTTGGAGCTCTTGCCGCTTCCTCAGCCCAGACCCCCGGGAAAATCTAGAAAGTAGATCCCCTAATTTGGGACCCTAGCTACTAAAGGGTACTTTATAGGAACCCCCTTAAGGGATCTACTTTTTGGATCCTCCCGGGGGTCTGGGAGTTGGAGTCTCAGAGGATTCTCGGGCGTTTAGGATTCAGGGTTCAGGCCTTACCGGCTGTAGGGTCTAAGTTCAGGGTTTAGGGTTTCAGAAAATGGTTGAGGTGTCACTGCAGCTGCACGGCCGCGTATTTGGGATTTGTGTAAGTAAGTGTGCATCGAGTCCGACCTGTTAGCCGTCAGCTGNGTTTCAGAAAATGGTGGGGGGAGGGGGGGGGGGGGGGGGGGGGGACCCAATTTAGGGCTTTTCGGGCTTAGCCGCATCTTTGTGAATAAAAAAAATGGAAGCCCTTGTTTAGGGTCCTGAAAACCAGGATCCTATACTTGAGGTTCCATGTTAGCTGTCAGCCTAGTTGCAGAGTTCCCTGGCCCCCCCAAAAAAACCAGCTAACCTGTATGTTTATGGTAGGCTTCACAAACAGTCTTCGCAAACCCTAAACCACCCTACCTATAGTCTCCATTGTAGTTCCTTTCTTTGGTTAACCAAAAGCTCTATTATAGGATCCTAACCATAAAACTGGTCAACCAAAAAAAGGAACTACAATGGAGAGTATAGGTAAACCTTAAACTCCAAAAGGTCAAAGGCTACCCCCTCAGCTACCCGGAAGGATCCAAAAAGTAGACCCCTTAATGGGTCCTATAAAGTACCCTTTGTAGTATAGAGCCCCAAATTAGGGGATCTACTTTCTAGATCCTCCCGGGGGTCTGGGTGACCGGGGCTAGTAAGGGAGTTGTAACATTGAGGCCCTTCGAGGGAAAAGCTTCATGGGTCAGGGCCCTAAGCCCTAAACACTACGGTTTAAGGTTTAGGGGTTACGGGTTGAATCTACATTCCCTACAGTTCGAAGGACTCATAGATTAAGGCTTTTGGCCCCGAAGCCCATACTATGTAAGGCTTTTGGGCTATTTTGATGCCCGGGATTAGTAGGCGTCCTTTATGAGGAACACACAGGTATGGGATATTGCTTTCTTGGAGTCACTGGGGTTGCCATGGGGTTGCCATCACACAGGTGAAACTGCCTACGAAAATTGGAGCGTATCGAGACGAGGGGAGTATGCCTTGAACTAGCCCTTAAACTGGAGGGGGGGTTCTTAATCTTTGAACATAAGGATAATTGATCACAGAACCTTGAGGCTCCATGTACCCATCTAGTATATACTGAGGCCGTAAAGTAGCCATATAGTAACCCTTCAGGGCCTAAGTGCGTACTATGGGCGTTTCCGAAAATAGAGGACCCTAATATAGTACGCTAACCCTAAGTAGCAGGATCCTTATTATAAAGGACCCCAAAGTATAGTAACCCCTTCAGGGCCCAAGTATGTACTACCTATAGTCTCCATTGTAGTTCCTTCTGTGGTTGACCAAAATCTCTATTTTAGGATCCTAACCATAAAACTGGTTAAGCAAAAAAAGGAACTACAATGGAGACTCTAGGTATATAGTGACAAAAGGGAGCCTTAGGGAAGCTCCCGAAGATGAAGTCTTAGGGTTTAGGGTTTAGGGGTTCAGGGGTTTAGGTTTTTAGGGTTAGGAGTTTAGGGGTTTAGGGGTTTAGGGTTTTAGGGGTTTAGGGGTTGGATATGGCAAATTACCGTCCTGGGAAAGTCTGCTCCCAAGCACTGGGGAACTTCGCCGGTCAAGAACTACGGTTGATGGTTTATATTACTAGTATCCCCATCATAAAACCCAATATATACACTCACCAAACTTCAGAAGGAGGCCAATCTACACTCACCAAAACGGTAATATAAACCCTACTTCATATGAATCCTGCATTACCCTAAGGACCCTAAACTATTGGATTAATGGCATATTCCTTATTATGGGTAATGATGCATTTGCAACATCAACCATAGTGTGTGATAAAGTACGCAGCAAAAAATCGGCAAGCTGGCCTTATTGGTATTTCTTCTGGTCCTGAAACCCCGAGTTGTAATTCGAGGGCTTTGGGAGACTTGGTAAATATGTCACACTTCGAGTTATAGCTGGGATATCCTCCAATTAGAGTAGTCATTGTGACCCCGAGTTGAACCTACGTAGTATACCAGTCTTGATGATTGACTGTGGTTTGGGCGGGTATATTTTCGTTTAAGTACCTACAATCAGGAACCCTTCTTTTGACCCTGATTTTGCTAAGCAAGTGGGGATCGACACTCTACTTGTCCAGATATGGGGATTCTACTGGGATAACAGTACCCCATTTCAAAGGTTCAAGCTTACCTACACTACTGCTAAGACAGTCTCTATTGGGGGTTTGGGGGGCCCATTATACTATAATTATAATAAGGAACCCCCAAAATAATGTAGGGACCTTAGCCCTAAACCTCTTGGGGGCCAGACCCTTGCGCTTTCCCTTTTCCTGCTGCCTGTCGCGTGTGTCAACGTTTCCAGGCGTTGGCGGCTCCCAGTGCGGCTTCAGCTTTCGGGTTTTTAGGGTGTTTAGGGTTTAGTTTAGGGATTTAGGGATTTAGGGGGGGGTGTTTAGGGATTTAGGGTTTAGGGATTTATAAGGTTTAGGGATTTTGGGTTTAGAGATTTAAGGTTTCGGGGTAGGGTGCTGTGGTCATCGAGCCATATACAGCCGTTTCTTGCAAGGTTTTGAAGGGCTTTTTCTCTTGGGCGACGCAGCAAGTAGGTTCTGACCTCGGCTGGTGTACCCGTATGATGCTCCCGTGGCGCTGCCCTTCGCAAGCTACATCCAAAGGGTTCGTGCACCTATACAGCGCACGCTTTGGCAGTGCATGGGTTCCGACAAAGGTACTTTGGGATCTATGTTTATACTGTAGAGGTACATGGACATGCTTGTGACAATGTACTACATCCGGAGTTTGGCCCTGTTCTGGTTTTGAGGCCTACATTAGAGTTGCAAGACCTCGGCCTGAGACATAAAGAGCAGACGAACAACAGATCTTAGAACGCAAAGGTGCTGGCATTCTCCCTGTTTGGGCTGTAATACGTGTTTGTGTGGCCTCTTGAACCCCTATTCAAGACCCGATATACATGTATGTATGTAAGTACGTATGTATTTATTGTTTATCTGTATGCATACATGTATTTATGCATAATTGCATGTGTATATATATATATATATATATATGTATGAGTAAATGAATACAAAGTAAATACATAAATTAATATGCATACATACATACATACATACATATGCATACTGACTACTAAGGTTACCCAGCCTGTAGAATCTGTGTGTTGCAACCCTGCAAGCCAGCAGCGCCCCGGCCTGTGAATCGTCTGCTCGTGTGCCTCCTCAAGCTCATGCTTCGTGCTTTCGTCGATCTCCTCGGTTTAGGGATCGAGGGATTAGGGTTTACACAGGGTTTGGGGTTTAGGGATTATTATAAGGTTTAGGGTCTAGGGTCTAGTTTAGAGGGTTTAGGGGTTTCGGGACTAAGGTTTAGGATCTATAGTGATTAACGGGTAGGGTTTGGGGGTTTCGGGGTTGGGGGTTTGCGGATTACGGTTTAGGGACGTTTAGGGTCTAGAGAGTTTAGGGTTTAGGGTCTGGGGTGTAAAACGGGTTACTCGGACTCCCGCCTAAGACAAGCATTAGGGTACCCTTGTTTTGAATGCTCCGTGTTTATGCAGGAGGTGTCTGGCATAGGGTTTAGGGTTGTCAGGTTTAAGGCTTCATTAGGCGTCAAAGGTGTAGTGGGTAGAGCTTTGCATAGATTTAGGGAGGGTTAGGGAGGCATCCTGGAACCGGAGGCATCGCCAAAAGGTAGTCTTAACTGTCCTCTTGAGGCATATGCCAAACTATCACTCAACCCACCTTGCCAAGGCTGCCGAGGTGTCACGATGACTGATAAACAGACACAATTCCTGGTGGCTTCGAAACCTGCTATACCCCATAGAACCATTGAAACGCCGATAATGCCGTGTGAAAAGTTCGACAAGCCCTGATCGTAATATAGGGGCCTAAATAATTACCAATATTATTGCTGGGCCCCAAAACCCTATTCTACTTTTTAAGCTCCCTATATCATAGCACCCCTATAGTATTCCCCATAGTAACCCTTATAAGACCCCTTTTAAAGGAAACTTAAACCCCCATGATATAACTACTAAGGTCCCTATAATACCAAGGGCGCTGCCACCTTCCTCTCGGCATGGGCGACGTTTTCCGGAAGCATGGCGACCAAGGTGGCGACCTCGAGCGTTTGGGGTTGCCAGGATTAGGACTAGAGACCTGCAATACAGGGGCCTTGTGAATCCTAATAAGGTGTGGGAGGATAATATATCATATAGTTCACCAGGTTCAGACCAATCCGAGAGCTAGCAGCACTGGAGCGATGAAGCTGATGAAGGACTGCTGTAGAGTATCTCCTGGCATAACTGATGCCTAAGCTCGGGCACCCCTCCACGACAGACTGAGTAGCAAACGACGTCATCCACCCATGCCTGCCACTGAGCGGGGTATTCAACCAAACGCAGGGCCAGCATGTCTCGGCTTTGGCGCTTATCACTGTGGCTTGCCTCAATTCCGCCTGGAAGGTAAGCAAAACTTATGTATAAATATAAGTAGATGTGGACGTCCGCCGCTTCCCCCTTAACCCAACGAATTATACCGGTGAAGCAAGCTTGCCGCCGAGGCGTTGCAGAGTCAAAAACTCATGAAAGGATCCGCACAAGAACCCACCCCGAGTTTTAGTTTGCCCCTCTGCTCCCTGATGATGCTTATCATTGTTCAATGGCGCTCCATCATGCCGACAAACTGAATACCTGAAAGCTGCCCATGCCACAACATGCCAGAAGCAAGGGCAAGCTAGTAGTATGCAGGACCCTTAACACTGGAACAAGGTTTGGGGGCCTGTTGCAGTTAGACTGTATGGGTAACTGCTCCCCTACATCCTATAAACCTTAGTTGCTGAGTTCATACCCCCAAAAGTGTACACTTTTACTTTTATAGTGGGTAATATTATCCCAAAAAGTGTAAAGTGTATCCACTCAGCTACTAAGAAACCGTATCGGTGACTAACTCTTCCGAACCCTCTGCGACCCCAACCCCGCCGACTTGTTTCTCCAAGGTCCCAGTGCCTTGTCAATGCCTGGCGAGAAGCTCGAGACGTCCCCGACCGCACTAGGGCCATTAGGGTTTAGGGTTGTGGGTTTAGGCTTTAGGGCCTTAGGGTTTAGGGCTCAGGGTTTAATTTTTCAGGGTTCTGGGGACAGAATCATTGGCCGCTGATGAAACAGGGCTGGTGCTGTTGCAGAATTCTTGATGGCCCAGATTTGGGAAACTTGCCCCTAAACCCTACAAACCCTGTTAAAACGTAAACAAAAACCCAAATGAAACCTATCAGCCCTATAATGATGCTTTGAAGGCACCAGCATGCACTTTGGCATTCCTTGCAGGAGGCCGAACCGAGTCTCAAGGCCTAAACCCTATCCTGACCAAGCATACACGTAGAACCTACTACCTTAGTTGCTGAGTTCATACGCCCCCCAAAGTGTACACTGTTACTTTTATAGTGGGTAATATTATCCCAAAAAGTGTAAAGTGTATCATTTCAGCTACTAAGCTACGTTGGGGTCTAAAGCCTGAAACCCTAAACCTCCCCTCCGACATAGGCCTTTTCTAAACCAATGATCTTGCCTCTCCTCGGAGACTTGCGGTAGAAGCCGAAAACCGTTGGAGCAGAACCTATTGGGGTTGAGGACCTCCTACAGTTGAAAGGATTTTGAGGCTTCAAGAAACAAAAATCCGGATAGGAAGGAAAGCCCTAACATATCGTCCGGCGTCCATGTATCCTCCAACTTTTCGTAGCTTTTGCCGCAGTCAAGCCTCAATCTTCCTCAGAAGAGACCTCTGTCTCGGAGTCCTTGGTATATACGGGCTTGCGCTTCAACTGCCAACTTTCAATGGCTAGGGTCCCCCTCGGCACCACAAAATACAAGTACAGTCTTGCATAAGGCTCCCACAGGCCTATCCCTAACTTCCAGAAACCTAGTATGCCCCTTGCCTGGATAGCGCACACACACCACGAAGGAACCCCTTTCGAGCCCTTATTGATACCGTCATGGCCCCCCTATGGAACCCTACCTTAACCTACCAAAACCTACAAAAAAGTAGGGTCCCTATAAGTTCCATATTAGGGTTTATAATAAGAACCTACAAGAAGTAGAGTCCCTATAAGTTCCATATTAGGGTGTATAATAAGAACCTACAAAAAAGTAGGGTTTGGTAGGTTAGGGTCTAAGCCGTCCTCTAACCCAAGATCTCCAGAGAAATCAGGCACCCATAAGCGCCCAGAGAATAGAAACGAAACCGTAAACCATCCGAAAACCCTGAAACCCAAACTAAACCCTAAACCCTAAACCTAAACCCAAACCCGAAACCCCTGAAACCCAAACTCCTAAAAACTTAGCAAGACACCCTCCAGAGCCGGCTCAGAAGGAGATTTTTTGGAGTACTCGCGCGTGATTTGTTGGGGTAATACCGTAAACTCCATAAAGTTGGAAACCGGATTAAAGCCAAATAGTGCTGGGATTCCCTATACATTACTCTTAAGGATTGAGGCTATGGGGTTTCCAACTTTTGGGCTTCTACTATAACTAACTCCGCCTTTTCCCTTCAAGTCTCATGAATATAGGGGTCAATGACTACAATAGGGCTTTGGGGTATATTTTGCTCTAATCATCTTAGGGACTATGAAGGGATAGTCGTAGCAAGTGTTCTTAAAGCCGCGATAGCTCCCATTGCAAAACTTGCAGAGAACCTCTATAACAAAACATATATATGTATGTATATATGTATATATGTATATATGTAAATAAATAAATATATATATACACATGTACATGTATATGTATATGTATATGTAAATGCAGCCGAGTGGGCCGACTCCAGTGTGCAGACGCCCTTCTCGGTCCGCCCGTGCCGGAAGCGCTCCGGGGAAAGGTAGAAGACAGCAAAGAAGGAGACGATGCCCAACAAGCCGATACCTAGGTTTAGGGTTTAGGGTTCAAGGTTTAGGGTTTGTTGTTCAGCTCCCTTTTTCGAGGTCAGGGGTATAGGTTTGGGGGCCTGGTCTTGCTCTTTAGCCCCTTCTTCCATCTAGGATGCTCAGAGTTTAGGGTTTGGGGGCCTAGGTTTTGCTTTTTGGCTCCTTTTTCCCTCGCCCTCCACTGAGTCAGACTGATTAGGATGCCGATGCCAAGGGTTTGGGTTTCAGGGATGGTTCGTGCGAAAGCACTGCCTGGGGTCATGCGTGGCAAGCGGCCTGAGACAATCTTGTGCTGAACAGCTGTCACTTGCTTGCAATTCTACTGTCTGGTGCTGAGAAGCGAATGGGGGAATGGATCCCTAGAGTAGTCCCTATATAATCTCGCCATAATAGTTCCCATAATCCATTCCCCCATTCTCTAATAAGCACCAGGGAGAAGCTGTCACTTGCTTGCAGTTGTAAGCTTTAGGCCTCAGGGCTTCTTGATGGGAACCCTGTAGGTTTAGGGTTTGTACACCGATGCATGTTTTATGGATGTGACAGAAGGATTTTACCTGGCCCTAAACCCTAAACCCTAACCCCTAAAGCCCTAAACCCTAAACCCGAAACCCTAAACCCGAAACCCTAAACCCTTCAAGTGGTGCTTAGGGGAAATGCTAGGGTTTAGTGGGAGCTCCCCAGATTCCCGAAAGAATTAGTGCAACTGCACGGCGTAGGGTTCCAAGGCTTCCGGGTGTTAGGGGGGGGGTTAGGGTTTAGGGTTTAGGGGGGGCTCAATGAACTAGTTTTTTTTAGGGGCTGAGTATCCTAGCCCAAACAAGGTTAACCTTCTCAATTATGGTAGGATTATGTAAACCCGCAAAAGGTTAAAGGCTACCTGCTCAGCTACTAGGTTTCAGCTCCACCACAACAGTGTTTAGGATTCAGACCTGCTGGAATTCATCGGAGCCGGTGCCCGAAAGCTGTTGGGGTTGAAGGCTCAGGTCTTAGGGATTGGGGTAAGCCTAAAAAGGCAGCAAGGGATATCTGCAACTAAAGATGGAGGACGAGTCTTGTAAGCTTTGCTTCTATCTTTGCTCGAGTTCCAAAGCAAATCATAAAAACATCCCAGCTCCCTAAACCCTAAATCCTAACTAAACCCTAAACCCTAGCTACACATCCCAGCTGCCGCTGTTGATGAAGTAAACCATGGGTAGGTCGCCCTGGCCGCGAGGCACGTCCACCGAGCACCAGGCGGGCTACACACGAAAACTGCAAGTAGAGAAACGGGAGTTTCCGAGAATAGGGGACCCTAATATAGTGCCCTAAATAGCAGGATCCTTATTATAACTCCCAAATAGTACCTTGGGGTCTATATAGTTGATAGACAATCTACTCTTTGGACTTTTGGAGTCTTGGGCATGGGATCATGGGTATTCCACTATCCGAGAACCACAAAACATCGCAATTCCTGATCGATGCGCTTGGTCTGGTCATTACCCAGGGCTCCAGGTACCCCGAGACTCCAATATCCCTTACGGAATATGCCTTAAATTATAGTAGGATCCCTATGATTTCCAAAAAAATTCCTTAACTAAGGGATGTTAGAATCCTCTTAACCCTATAGATCCCTTATAGATCCCTTCAAAGGAACCCTATAGATCCCTTCAAAGGAACCCTATAGATCCCTTATAGATCCCTTTAAAGGAACCCTATAGATGCCTTATTAAGGAACGTCTCTGGGCACCCTTAAGGGGAGATCTCGGTCTCTGGGTGGCCCAGTACTTGGAAGCCTCGGGTTAGGACTTCGGGACCCCCACAGAGACGGTTTAGGGGTTTAGGGTTTAGGGTTTGGGGTTTAGGGTTTGGGGTTTAGCAAAATTCCTAGCACCTAATAATCCTACACTCCCCAAATCATAACCCTGGACCCCAAAAGTATGTAGAAGAATAGCCTTTTCTAGGTTTTGGGCCATTCTTTTACCTACTTTTGGGGGTCTAGGAACCTTCATAACTACTATCCGAAAACCGAGTATCTAGTGATTGGGTCCTTTGGAATTTTGGGGACCGGGCCTTGTTCAGATCATTGGGCACTTGCTGCTTCAGCGCTTGGCTGATGATGGACGCAACCTTCGTTGCTCTTGAAGCGGTGTAGGGCGCCGAGCGCAAGACTCCAACAACCCAAGAGCCTTCTACCAGACCCCACATAGCTAGGAAACCATGTGTCGCAATTTAAGACTACGAACAGGGCCCTTGTAGATGTAGACCCCCAAATCTACCCTTGTTATACCCACTACTAGGGACGCTAAGGGCTCTATCAAGGGGCCCTCGGGGGGGTCCTTGTAGATGATTTAAACCCCCGTATCATAATACTTGGGGCCGGTAAATATTAGCCATAGGCCCCATAGTAGTTCCTTTTTGGGATTACCCTATAGGATTCTACCCAAGAGGAACTACTATGGGGCTTATGGGTAAGGCCCCTATATCAAACCTCCATAATACCCCTTATAGTAACCCTAATAGGATCCTTTTTAAGAACCCTTTACAACGGAATCCCCAAAAGAGTATAGGTAATTATTATGAGGCCCCTATATTGGATGCCTAAACCCCCGTACGGTTGATGGACAAAATCCTGCATGACCCTAAGGACCCTAAGCTATGGGAATTTTGGTATATTCCTTATAATGGGTAATGCAGGATTTATATCCCTAAACCCTATAGAGCCCTTTAAGGGAGTCCCTTAAAGCTACCCTTATAGATCCCTTTAAAGGAACCCCGGGTAATGCAGGATTTTGTCCATCAGCCGTATCACACCCCAGGGAAGCCCCGCGAGGCCGCCACAGCAAACCTCCCGAAAGCCTTGCCAGGGCCTCTAAACAAAGCATAGAGCTTTTAGGGTTTAGGGTTTAGGGGTTTAGGGTTTAGGGTAAAGTAGAGGGGTACTAATAACTCTAAAAGGATTTGGGGGTAGTAGCATAGGG
Source organism: Symbiodinium sp. clade A Y106 (assembly GCA_003297005.1). Taxonomy (NCBI): domain Eukaryota; class Dinophyceae; order Suessiales; family Symbiodiniaceae; genus Symbiodinium; species Symbiodinium sp. clade A. The sequence goes on from BGNK01000449.1 coordinate 41,910, forward strand.
CTTAGCAAAATGCGGGGGGCCATAATGTTTAGAATAGCGTTGCGCGATGGTAGAACAGGATTCAGGGAGCATCTTCATCACATGGGAGTGTCCGAAAATTAGGGGTACCTTGTTTTGGGTCCTGATAATAAGGAGCCTACTATTCAGGGTACTATATTAGGGTCCCCTGTTTTCGGAAACTCCCATATAGGGGCCTAGATAAGTACCTGTGCTATTCTAGGGGGCTCCTTATATTAGTACTGTAGTAAAAAAGGCCCCCAAACCCTATTCTTTCGGAAACCCTCACATGATTGGAGCCTGGTGGAGCCCTGGAAGCCCCTGTGGTAGCTCAGCGGCTACATGTGTCAAGGCTCCTACGGCAAAGCGACCATGAATCCGGCCCCTAAACCCCATAACCCTGAGGCTCCTTCACGCTGAGAGAATCGGCGAACTCTTGTCCGAAGTGTCCGTAATAAACCCCATAACCCCTTATAAAACTCTTAAAGAATCGTTTTCTGATACTAAAACCTTGGACCCTGAGAACCTAGACGACCTAGACCCTAAACGGCAGCTCAGCAGCTCGTGTGGGCATATGATTATGGCAAACAGGGCCCTTAGGGATAGTATAGGTAGTTTCCTTAGTCGCTGAGTTCATAAGCCCCAAAAAGTGTACACTTTTTCTTTTATAGTGGGTAATATTCGCCCAAGAAGTGTAAAGCGTATCCACTCAGCTACTAAGTTGCCCTACAGTAAACTCCTAGAACCTAAACCCTGCTTCGAAACTTCTAAACCCTAAACCACGGCCCCTAAACCCTAAAGAGCAACTTGAACCCTAAACCCTGAACCTACACACAAATATACATATAAATACATATATATATATGTATATACACAATATGTATATGTTCATCTGTATATGTATGTGTGTGTATATATATATATAATATGTACTAAGGGCAGCTCAGGAGCTCCATTGGGCAAGGCACCCATGGCAAAGAGGTTGAAGGCTTGCAAGAGCGATTTCACGCTCGCTGGCGCACCCTCGCTTTTGGGCTTAGGGGTTGAGGGCTTGTAAACAGGGTTTTGGGCTCCAATATAGTATAAGGATAATAAGGAACCCTAAAGAATACTATAGAAAATTCTTTAGGCTTCTATATTAAGGGTTGGGGACTTGTAAACGGGGTGTAGGGTTTGTCGGTTTAGCGCTTTGAGTTTCGGGTTTGGGGGTGTTGGTGCTGTCTTTGGGTTGGGGCTTTGGGGGGCGGGGTCTCCAAAGGGGTTTAACGGATACAAATGGGTGGTTGTCAAAATTGTGGTCCCGCTTTGGGTCCCTAATGCAATACGGCACCTACTATATAGGGTACCCAGAAATGGACTCTAATTTTGACAACCACCCAAATGAACTTCGCATGAGAGACTGGCCCCTGTGGAAGGCCACTGCCGGCCAAAGCTTGCGAAGTGTAACCCTAAGATGCGAACCCTCAACCCCTAAAACCCTAAATACAAAGTAGGAACGCCACATCCGATCCCAATATCCCAGAGCTGGTTAAGGACGCTTTCGATATGCAGCTCCACCATGCCGCGCCCACTTGCCTCATAGGCAAGATGCTGCAGAACCGGATTCACCATGATCTCACCAATGCCAACCTCGAGCAGCGCCAAGGCCAACCCCCGAAGAAAGCTTGAATAAACCTTCCGCCCTAAATCCTAAGCTCCTGAACCCTGAACTCTAAACCGTGACCCGCAGTTAGGTATTTGGGTTTAGGATTGTAGCAGAGAGGGTAGACTTTGGGGGAGTATGTGAACTCGGGGTACTTGGACCTGCAGCTGGGTGTTGAAGGCATCGGGACCTCTCCTGACAGCACGAAGGCACGTGCGACCGTGGCAGCCCAAAACATGCACACGCATTCATCAGGCAAATCGAATGTGGCTTATTGAAAATATTTGCTAGGGTAACGGGCTTGTTGACGCTTCCCTACTCGATCACAAACTTGTGTGGGGCCGCTGTGGGCTTCGCATCTGGGCTTCGAGTTTGGGGTCTCGGGTTTGGAAAGTCTGCCAACTCTTGCTGTGGCGCCATGGCATACGGGGCCACCATGTAGAAGGAGTTGATGTCACTCATATGCACGTGCTCGCCGTCCACCTCGGCAAGCAATTGAAAAACTGATCACGCCCAACCTGCTGCTTATATCAATGTAGGGGCATTAATATAGGGGCCTTAATAATTAGAATGGGGTTTGGGGGCCCATTATACTATAGTTATAATAAGGACCCCCCAGAATAGTATAGGTAACTATTTAGGCCCTATATTGCTGCTTATTAGCTGGGCGGAAGGAATACCGATCATCGGGATTCTATGTGCCGTGCTTTCATCAACACCAGCATGCGCCAGAGGTCACATGTCTTTCCCAAGCAACCATAGGAAACCACAATCAGAATGGCCCCCCGACACACTTCCTAAGGGTCAAGTGTAGTTGAAAGCAGGGCTATATGCCTCTTCAGCTAGTGACCGCCTACGGCCCTATGCATTTCTACCATGACGAACGCACATCGCTATTAGTTTGCAGACAAGGTTACAAGTTCGGCTTCTAAACACTACCCATAGGCCCCAAAGTAGTTCCTTTTTGGGATGACCTTTGGGGCCTATGGGTAAGCACTGAGCTCTCGAAGCCCCTTAACATGCAGCCCGCCTTAGGGGCGCAGTGTGAAGGCACCGGCAGCACTGCCGCTCCCTGGCAGGCAGTTTAGGGTTTAGTTTTCTGATATTTAGCGACTCTAGGGTTTAAGGGTTTGGGTTTAGAGTTTAGGGTTTAGGGCGGCAGTTCAGGGTTTATAGGCTTTTAGGGCTTGCTTTAGGCATGGGTAACAGCACCGCAAGGTTAAGGAATTGTTGTTGAGGTGTGGTTTAGCGTGAAGGATTGGGGCGTCACATAGGGTTTAGGCCTTGCGGGCATACTCGATCGAAGCAGCCACGATCTGCGCGCAGATGGCAAAGCTGAATCCAGAGACGACCTGTGGGCAAGGGGCGGGCTTTGTGCTGAGGTTTTTGTGAGCTAGACCTCAGAGATACGGTAGGGGGAAATATCAGGTTTCAACCTAGACCTTCACAAGGGGACTGCGGACGCCAGATTCACAAACACCCTGTCCCTAAGAGCCTATAATATTTGATTTTCTTTCCGGGACTATCCCTTATTCGCGATTCGGAGCATGTTTTTTACCGATTTCAGTGGGGTCGGACCTCTGGATGACAACACCTATATACTTTAAGTTACTTGTAACAGTATGTTAAGGACTATAAGGGGCTGCTACTAGTAATAGGTCCGACCCTTATATACTATGCCGCTGACAAACACATACTACATGTACATTCACACGAGGTTTCACCACGGCTTTGGACTTTGGGGCTGTTACGGGCTACACCGAGACTGGGGACAGCAGCAGCAGCTGCGCCGACGAAGCCGTTAAGACCAAGAAAACAGACCGAAGAAGGGGTGTTTTTTGCAGTCCGCTGCTTGAAAAGGCCCTCGTTCATGTCTTGCAGGTTGGGGAACCCTAAACCCTAAACCCTAACTTCAAGCCGCAGCAATCAACACTAGGTCTAAAGCGTTTGCTTGCTTCAGGGTCTACACTACAAATGAAACCCTGGCAGCGGTTGCCTTGCATCCAATGCTGACCTCCTTGCCAATGACCTGCCTCAAGAACATAGCGCTTCCCCCATTCTCACAAGGAGCCCATGAACAACAAAAGGTAGAACTGCTCTGTTCGCATGCAAGTGGCCTGATAAAAGGATAAATGACCCGGTCCAGGAGTGGAGTTCCGATGACGATCGTCACAGGGTTCGCCAAGCGGAAGAAGTCGCCACTGTATTGAAAACCTGGTCAAGGCTTGGATGCTGCAAAATGCGACTATCAACAGGAAGCTGACAAGCCTGCTCAAGCCCGATGTAAACCATACTCATGTCCCTCCTGTATTGAGCACAATCGGCTTTAAAACTCTCCAAGGGCCATTAAAGGTCTAGGAGTCTGCCCAACAAAGACATGGAAGCCTGCGTAGGAGAAGTCGGAGCCGTCCCGCCGGGTATCCATCTGGCATGCCTGGGACTGGAAGACGCTGGCAATCGTGCTTTGAAGTATGCCAAAGAAGAGGTTTCCCACCAGCAGCAGCGGGACACAGTCCAGGCAGTCGCTAACGTCCCCCTTTGGAAGAAAGGCTTTGTTGTTCAAATGTGCTATGACCAGGGATCCAATGCACACCACTGCCACTACAGCAGAAACAATCTTGAGCGTCGGAGACTCCGCAAAGGCGTTCACAATGCTCACCAGAATAAACAGCGGAATGAGGGCCCATCCCAGAATTGCAAGCTTCCCACTTGCAAAGCTACTTCCCTGCTTCAGAGCTTGCACGAAAAGGCGCACGACAGGCTCTTCATCCACGGCTGGCGGCAGCTTGCGATAGCTGCGGTAGCCGGCTACGAAAAGAAGGAAGGCCAAAAACATGAAGCTTGCAGCAACCATCCAGGCGAAGAAGTAGCCATACTCGATCTCAACCTTGTCCCACTCTTAAATTTGGGCAGCTGATACTTGGACTTACTACGTGTTTACTTACAAAGAGGTTCCTCGTTTAGTCTTTTACGGTTCATACTTGGGTGGTTGTCAAAATCAGGGTCCCTTTTTAGGTACTTAATATAATACGGCACCTACTATTGAGGGTACCCAAGAAGGGACCCTCATTTTGACAACTACCCACTTAAGGGGGCTGGGGTTGGGTAGGCGATAGTCCCGCCGCCAAGCCTTGAGAGCTCCAAAATCTAACCTGCCCTGGCTCGTGAGCTTCGGGGTTTAGGGTTGAGGGTTTAGGGTTTAGGGTTAGGGTTTAGGGTTTAGGGTTAGGGTTTAGGGTTTAGGGTTCCCTTCAGCGGATAGAGTCAGAGTTGAGAGTTCAAATGGGCACTGTCGAGACCTTGGGCAGGGCTTTCTGTGGAAGACCATGCCGGCAAAACTCCCCACGAGGAGCTTCGTGCAGCAAGGAAGCACCCACATGGTGAACTCTCTAGAGTAAGCCCTAAACCTCAAACTTCCGCCGACTTGGGCCATCACCCCGATGCTTGGCACACCCGAGGTCGCCCAACTAGACAGGAAGGCGTGGGAGATCGCACCTGACCCGGACTTGGAGGCTTAGTAACAACTACCTTCGCCATGCTACGCAGGGAAGCAGGGAATCATGATTGTGGTGACTCTAATAATCGTAAAAAAATTAGTTGATCAAGTCCGTCCGGGGCACTTCCCACGTTGATGGTAAGGTAGAAATACCTCGCGTGCCATTTATTCCCCCCCCCCCAAGGTCCAAACACATCAGATTTTTCGAAAGTTGCCAGCGTTAATGCATAAAGCCTGCAATGTGAACCTGCAAAACCCAAAACCCCTAAACCCTAAACCCTATAAACCCTAAACCCTAATCTCAAAACCAAAGCCCTCTAACCCTAAAGTCTGAGACCCTAAATCCCGAAACCCTGAAACCCTAGCCTACCTCGAGGCTCATACCCTACCCCATCTTTTAAGATACCTAGTTTTATGGTTAGGATCTGTTATCTTAAAAAGTAGGCGCCCTAAAAAGGGGTAGGGTATGAGCCTCTAGGTATGTTAAAGACTGCTTTGCCAAGATCGACCAGGAGCAAGAAAAAGGATGCTCGTTTCTCCTGCCATTGATGAGCATGCACAGTCAAGCTCCCGCTCTCTCACTCAACCCTCACGGTCAAGCCACAGAGCCGGATAGTCCTCAGCTCAGGAAATTGCTTCAAATCGTAATACTGTTGATGGACAAAATCCCGCATTACCGATTATAAGGAATATACCATTTATAATTCCCATAGTTTAGAGTCCTTAAGGTCACCATCAACAGTATTGAGGTCCCTAGAATGAAAAGTTCCTTCCCCTTTGTTAACACCATGGGTCTATGGGCATCCCAAGGTCCCACAACCCACGACCTCTGAGTAGTTGGTATTCCTCAGGGCTCATTGGTACGGCTGATGGACCAAATCCTGCATGACCCTAAGCACCCTAAACTATGGGAATTATGGTATATTCCTTATAATGGGTAATGCAGGATTTTGTCCATCAACCGTATGAATATGGTATAGTATACCGTATAGCACCCAAACCTTTGTATTCTGCCATGTTAAATGGTCCTGTCTTGATAATCCCATGACACCGAGATGCAGCAGATCCACGGCGATCTTCCGCTACAACTAAGTCCCGTCATACTTGGAAGGCTCATGCGCAGCTTCAACTTGGGCTCCGGAGGCCGCACTAGGGCCATTAGGGAAATATATGGGTAGTTGTCGAAATTTTGGTCCCTTTTTGGGGTACCCTAAATATTAGGTGCCGTATTATAATAGGGACCCAAAAAGGGACCATAATTTTGACAACTACCCATATACCTTCAGTCAAAGTATTCAGCCCCCGATAGTAATTTAGGGCATCTTCCATAATTAGGGGTATTGGGCTCTCTGTATGCCCTTTCAGTCATCCCCTGACCGTATCAAGGGATCCTTCTGCCGACCTTACTTAATCTGATCGCCGCAAAACATGATATTGCAACATGACAGAACAATCGCCAGGGAAGCATCCAACTAAATTGTCGCCAAGCTCTTCACGAAAAACCTGACTCTAGCTACATCCGGAGACCACTACACAAACACACACTCCCTGTCTCCAACTCTCTCCCATTTGGTTTGGGGTTAGGACTTGGACGCTGACCCAAACTCTGACTGATCTCGCCCACTGCTTGACCCTACACCCCTAAACCCCATAGATCCCTTAAAGGAACCCTGAAGATCCCTTAAAGGAGCCCTAGAGATTAAACTGCCAGCCTCTGCGTCAGGATCAGCTGGATCAAACTGATTGGCTCCCATGGTGCAAACATTGGGCCTTTGGAGCTCAGAGCCCAAGGCTTTTTTAGGGTTCAGGGTAGGGTTTAGGGTTTAGGGTTGGACCTCCCTGGGTCTTAAGTAGCTTAATGGACTATAGATGCCAGCTGCATGATGCAAGGATATTTGAGGTACTTCCCGCAATTCAGGGGTCTTAATTAGGCTCTCTAAAAGCTTCAGCCCTGGTGTGTGAGACGGAAGACCCCTTGACTAACAATCCCCTCTCCCTGGTAAGGATTACACAAGAAACCCCTATATTCTCCCCGCACCGCGAGAGGCTCTATTGATACCCTGAGCCCTTAACCCCTGACACCCCTGACGACCTAAACCCCTCTCTCCACCCCGAAGCCTAAACCTTAAACCCAAAGCCTTATAACTTATATGCCATAATACAAAAGCTTATAACTTATATGCCATAATAGGCCCGAAATCTTTTCCCAAACAACAAAAAAGCCCACAAACCCCGAAGAGAGGACAGCCAAGGTACTTGATGCCGCCGGAGCCCAAGGCAACCAGTCCAAATGTCCCGACCAGGTAGAAGGGAACGCTATTCACCTTAAAGCTTGCAGAACTCTAAACCCCTAAACCCTAAACCCTAAAAGGGTTTCTGGGATTAACTGAAGGGTTCTACGCTTCGGCTCAAGCTTAGAGGGCTTATAGGGTTTAGGTTTTAGGAGCTATAGCACTTGCAGGGCTTAGAATAGGGATTGCAGGATTTGCTACGGTTCACGCTTTGTAAGCTGTTTACAAGGCTGATAGGGCTCAGTTCATAACAAGGGTTTATGCCTACTTGTCGGGTATCATGGGGAACCAAAGGTTAACCTTTTTCATAATATAAGGACTATATAGGGATTATACTACCCCAAAAGGTTAAAGGTTACCTACTCTACTACTAGGTATGGGACTTGTAGGGTTTACAGTTTACCTTTTAGTCACTTGCATGACTCGCACGACCACCGCAAGGCACATGACGGAAATGTACCAGTCTCGCTTTAAGGGTTTAGGGTTTGGGGTTGCTTTTTGTTGCTCAGTACACTCCTCGATTTCTGTGCGTGTGTCAGCCTTGCGCAGGCACCATGCTACAGCTTTCGCACAGGGCTCCATAGCAGTTCTACTACAGGAAGAACCGAAGCCAAGTGTCGGTGCACAAGCCGGGTGGATCTCACTAATATGGGAGTTTCCGAAAATAGGGGACCCTAATATAGTACCCTAAATAATAGGATCCTTATTATGAGGACCCCAAAATAAGGTACCCCTATTTTCGGAAACTCCCACATAGGTTTGCGTAAAGCAGTCTTGGCAGCCGCAATCTCCAGTTGCAAACTTCGGCCCTGGACCTGGAAACCTGAACCCCTAAGCACTACCCCAGAGGGTCCAAGTACCCAAACAGTAGGGTTTTGGGTCCCAAAGTCCATACTCTGAATGGTTTTTGGACCTTGAAACCCTACTATTTGGGTACTTGGACCCTTAGGGTACAGAACCCTCACAGCCTTTCATCCTTCAACATCTTCAGCCCCTCAAACTACCGAGCCCCATGCCCGAAAATGAAACCTCTAAACCTAAACCCCATGAATCTTAAGTTCTAAACCTGAAGCCCTAAACCCTACACCTGAAACCCTAAACCCTGCCGCAAACCCTAACCTGAAAGAGGAACCTGGGGTATGCAGCCCCCGTCACGTTGGGCAGGGCAGCCACCGCACTGAGATAAGTGCCTCAGAGATGCAAAAAACCATACAAGGTTGGGTCTACAGAGCATGGGGTCTTGGGGGTTATTGGGTCATGCAAGGCATGTGCGGCTTTGTGGACTCACTTGCATGAATGTGTGAGCGCCGTCGTTTCCACAGGTCAGACTTTTTTTGTCAGGCTCCGAACACTCGACCACAGGGATCAGAGCTCAGGGAGTCTGGGCTTTTGCCCGAAAAGCTTTCGGCTGGGGCCCCAGGGACTAGGATCGGATCAGCATCGTATGGTTACGGCTATTCGGAGCACCGCCACATCACTGTCAGGTAAGCCACCAATCGCATAAGCTAAGGACAGTATGGCGATCGTCCGGAAAATCCTGAGTTTGCTCGCAGCTCCCCACAGGTTCCACTGCACTGGCATGGGACAACAACAAAACATCCCAATGTCCGGCCGAGGATCCCAAAGCGCGTTGATGCGAGCCAGCCTCCCACGAAGCAGCACACGTAGCACACCTGGGCGGAGGGGGCCGTATCGTTTTTCGTCTGGGTCCAGACCCGGGATTCGGCGGCGTTTCCGCGGGGGGGGTTCCGGTGAGCAAAGACGAGAGCAGCGACATCATGGGACGAGCTACAAGCATATGTTTCTGCTCAAATGAATTCTTCGTCGTAAAGACCAGAACATCTCCCAAGTCGCGGCCCAAGAACCTCAGCCCAGATGAGATTGATCGAGCTCGACTGTGAGTTGCTGTAGCCGCGATCTTGCAACCACGTTTTCTGAGTGCCAGCGAAGGTATAGTAACAAAGCCGCTCACAGAATTCCAAGAGCACGATGAAGATGATTCCAGCCGGAAACATTGTCTGGCACATGGCTGCGAAGCCGCTGTATGGAAGTAGACATCAAACAAGGCTAACCAACTCCTGCACCTCTGAACCAAAGACAAACCGGAGCACGCATGCCCATGCCTGAGTGCTTGTCAAGCTCTCCAGTAGCACTGCACAAGCTCCCAGCGCTCTGAAAAAAAAACTCGACCTCCACCACTTTGGCAGTAGCATGGGTCACCCAAAACCCTACTGAGCTGGCCGGTATCGGACCACTCCGGTCCCGCAGGTCTTCCTATATGTTCGTGTATTGTAAATCCAGCCCTCAACATGGCAGGCCATACTACACGAGAAACATTATCATTAGTCATTGTAACCAACATTGGTCTTACCATGCAATATTTATGTTATCAATGATGATTACGCTGGTGGTTATCGTTGCTTTGGGCCTTCAGGTCAGATTCAGCATAGGTTATTGTAAGGGCTCATACTCGGGTGCTCTAAACGGCTTCTATATAAGGGTTCTATATTTAATACAGCAAGACCAGATCAGCATGGACCAGCATGGAAGCCTACTAGGACAGAAGCATGGACAATGGTTGCCATGCAAGTGGAATACGTGCGTGCACGTACCAAGCTGAAAGGAGCTCGAGTCGGTTTTCTCCCGCGCACGCCTCTCAAGAACCAGAAAATCAGCGAAATCTCCAGGATCCGGCCTCCAGCCAAGACCTCTTGGAACAGTTTTCGAGGTTGGCCGCTATCCAACTGCGCGTGTGACAATTGAATAATGCGGCCGACGGCTTTGGGAAGTGCCGTCTTGATCTGGCTAGACTCCCTGAGATCAACTGCACGCGCTTCAGCACCTTATATGTGCTGGGCCTCCTGCTGCTTTCTGAAGCGATAACATAAACCTTCTAAACCCTTCTGGACCCTAAACCTTAAACCCTAAACCCTGTACGAATCACATTGTTCTGTATCTTCCATCTGACTAGCAGCCGAGGCCGGCAAACATGCAAAAACAAATCACAAACCCTGGGGCTCGAGATCGCCGAAAAAAGGTCCCACAAACATAGACGTTAGACACCAAACTAGGTACCCACACCCTAATCTAAATCCCATTTTGATACATAGACGCTAGACACCGAAGTAGGCACCCAAACCCTAACCTAAATCCCATTGTTTGTATCCTTGGAACCCCTGGGATTCTGCAACCGATGGAATTGGGTGGCCCTTTTGGCTCACCAGGTCGACTCTCTGCTCAGATCGTAGAGAACCCCTATATAGGCTCATAGTACCTCCCCTGGTAACCTTTATAGTACCCTTATAGTGCCCTTAAGTAAGTGATTATGTACTCTACTGTAGTACCCCTATGGTACCCCTAAGTAAGTGCCTTTAGAGTACGTACCCCTATCGAGTCCTGATAGTGCCCTCGATCAGCTTGCAACGAAGGACCCTTCTAGTCTTCTAGCAACCTTACAGTAGTAGCCGGTAGTACCCTCGATAGTAAGCATATCGCCTCGCAGTACCTTTGTAGTACCCTTGCTTGCACAGCTCTGTGCTCAGATCAGGGAGAATCCGCCAGGAGATCCGGAGGTAGGAAGTCGTCGCTGTTTGCGAACTTTTTGGTCGAACCGATCTCCTAAGCAAGGCTTCCTGTGTAGGACTCCATAGCTGTTAAGGGGGTGGCAGGGGTTCATAGGATCTGATAAGAGAAAGGCAAATCACACGCATGGGTAAACAACAGAACCTGAAGAAGAATAGGCATGATACTTGTAGGATCTGATAATTAGGTACTTAAACTGAGCTTAGGATTACAGGTCGATTCAATGTTTGGATTTGGGAGAAGAACCTGGACCTTTGGGGGAAACTGCCAAGATAGCGCAGGGGTTCCCTAAGACTCCAAGAACAGTACCTACTGTGCAGATCTATAAATATGGTACATGCTTGGGGCTTTTTGGAGTCTTAGGGCTCATGGTTACCGCATACTTCCGTCACATCCACAGCCAAGTCTCCAAGACCCCGTCGGCAGTGGGAACGAAGAGGATCGAGTTGATGCCGTACTCCTCTGTCTGGTGCTTAGTAGGGAACGGGGGAACGGATCCCTATAGTAGTCCCGAGATAATCCCCAGTAATAGCCACCCTAATCCATTCCCCCCTTCCCTACTAAGAACCAGACAGAAACCCTAAATTAAGGAATATACCTTAAACCATATTCAGGATCCTACTATAATTTAAGGCATATTCCTTAGTTACTAAGAACCAGACAGTCCTTGGCCAAGTCTGCCCGCTGGAAGGGAGTAGACAAATGTCGATTCAGTCGCTGGACTTCTTGGAGGAAAAGGAGTTCCTTCCGCGCGAAAGCCTGGGTTGCTCTTAAGGAACCAAAAATTTAGGTTACCATATGGGCCAAATCGGGATATATAGTAAATAATAGGGCTTCCATATGATAGTAACTTGAATTTAGCTTCCTTTAGCAGCGTAGGGTTTCCTTGTTATAGTATAACTTTATAACTTCCCTTAATTCTTAAGTTCCTTTAAGATCAAGCCCCGAAGCTTCGCCGACGGCACCCTGACCTGGCATGAAGGTGTAGGTGACGGAGCGCGCGGCGAAGGCGCCCTTCGAGCCCGGTGCATCAAGGCGCCACTGCGGCTCATAGGCGCTGTTGTGGACCTATACTGAGCTTATAAACCCTAAACCCTAAACCCTAAACTATAGGGTTTAGGGTCTATAGGGTTTAGGGTAGCAAAAAATTTGCAATTTTAGCTGTCGTGGATGTATACTGAGCCTTGAAATTCATAATTAGAAGAGGGATTGGGGGTATATTGTAGTATAGTTATATTGGGGACCTCTAACGAATAAGATTGGGCACTATTTAGGCATCATTCCACTATACTGAACTCAGACCCCTAGCAAAAATGCTATTTTTAGCTGTTTCTTAGGGATGAAAGGAACCAAAAATTGACAATATGTATAAGTACCCCTAAGGGACGAGGCGTCCACTTGGAGCAAGCACCCATTCAATGCCGTAGCAACCACCCGAAGAACCATCGACGAGCATCTTCAGGCGAGGAGGGTACATGTTCTTCGGGGGTACCTCCTTGACGGCAAACGTGTCATTCGCAGAGCCCGGCTCATGCAAGCGGCCACTCTGAATGGCCGTGGGGGTATGAGCGGATCCTCCCAAGTGAGTGCTGCCAGCCTCGCTGGGCAAACGGATCGACCCTTCAGCCGCGGAACACGGGGTCGCGGGCCTGGACTTTGAAGTAACCAGGAAGAAAAAATCTTAAAGCCTTTATTTCAGAATGGCTCCTTAAAGAAGGAAGAAGTCCCCAAAAACAAGAGTCAAAAAAGGAACTGCAATGGAGACTATAGGTAGGCTTAGGGCCCTACAGTACCCTTATAGTACCCTTAGAGTAAAAAAGGAAGGTGCTCCGAAAGCCCTAAACCCCTAAACCCCTAACCCCTAAACCCCCCTAAACCCTAAAAAAAGGAAGGTGCTCCGGAAGACCCAGGGGGCTCCATGGAATTGTTGGAGAGGGAGCGCAGCTCCGACTCCTGGTTTAGGGTTTAGGGTTTAGGGGTTTAAGGTTTAGGGGTTTAGGGGTTTAGGGTTTAGGGTTTAAGGGTTTAGGGGTTTAGGGTTTAGGGTTTAGGGTTGGACTCCTTGGCCCGAATCCCCTCCAGGGCGCTGTTGTAGCCCGAGGCAATCGTGGCGATTACGAAGCCTTAGTTGCTGAATAGGGGACCCTTTAGGGGTTCCTTAGTTAGGGGACGCTAATATAGTTAAGGGTTCCTGTAAGGGAGCTATAAGGGTTCCTTAAAGGGTTTAAGGTTTAGGAATTCGGGAGTTTCCGAAAATAGGGGACCCTAATATAGTAACCTAAGTAGAAGGATCCTTATTATAAGGACCCCCAAATACTTAGTTGCTGAGCTCATAAGCCCCCAAAAGTGTGCACTTTTGGTTTTATAGTGGGTAATCTTATCCTAAAAAGTGTAAAGTGTATCCACTCAGCTACTAAGAAGCCGGAGACCATCACCCAGGCATTCTCCACTTCCTTGTTGAAGCCTTACTTCTTTTGGCGGCCCAGAAAAAACACGTGAAAGGCTAAACGTTGGGATGAACTGGGGCCCTAAATCCATTCAGACAACAACAAAGTTAAAGGTAACTTACTGTATACTACGAAGAAGCTCTAAATACACCCTAAACTCTGAAGGAATCCTAAACCTGATCTAAATCCTAAACTCTAAACCTTAAACCCTAAACCCTAAACCTTAAACCCTAAACCTTAAACCCCATTCTTGTGCTACTCAGTAGCCTAGTTCATGGTTGGGATAGGATGAAAAATGTACAATTGTATTCCTTATTGGGTTTAAGTACCCATAAAAATGTAAAATGTTACACAACTACCCAAAGGGTCCTAGGTACAGTACTGTTATGGGGAATACTTCCCCAAATCATAATAGTAATTCCTAACATAGAAACACTACATTCTACTATATAGTTACTTTGGACCCTTTGGGCTATGACAAAGTAGCTCTCCCCGAGCCAGTCCGCCAGAATTTCCAGCAGAATTGCACCGGCCAGGTCGAAGTACTCAACCTCCGGCTGAAACTTTGGGTTTCGGGCTTAGGGGGCTAGGTGGGCTTAGGGGTTTAGGGTTTTAGAGTTCAAGGGGTTTCGGGGATTAGAGTTTAGGGTTTAGGGGTTAGGGGGTTGGGTCTTAGGGGTTTAGGGTTTCGGGCTTAGGGCTTAGGGTTTAGGGGTTTAGGGAGTTGGGTCGGTTCTAGTGCTTTAAGTTTTATGGTTTCAGCGGTAACAAACAGGTACCACTTCGGGCCTTGTATTTAGAAGAGGGTCCTGGGGAGGGAGGGAGGGATGGAGGGAGGGATGGAGGGAGGGGGGGGGGGGATGATATAGTCGTATGTATCCTTAAGCCTCCCAATAACCCGAAATCGGATCCATGTTTAGACTTTAGACCCCAAAGCAAGTAGTGTTTGGAAATAATTCACCCAACACCCTTAACCTGATAAAGCCCCCGGGTTCCGCCTTCAGGCCGTATCCAACATGGCGCAACCCAAGCTCTCGCAACATGGGAACCATCTTCGCCTCGGTTGCTGGGAAGCAACGGTCAATAGTTCTGGGTCTCGATATACCATATTAGGAACCCAGAAACCAACAAGTAAAGATGCATGTACATCAGTACATCACTTACCTGGACCCCAACAGTATGTAGAATAATTGCCTTTTATAGGTTTTGGGCCATGATTTTACCTACTGTTGGGGGTCTAGGCAACTGCTACCATACTAGGAACCCAGGGACAAAGAAGTAAAACGGCATATCACTGAACAGCCTGGCTGCCGTGTCCTGGAGTCCGGCTACTGCACTGCCAATAACTTCAATAAATCGTCCCCAGAGCCTCCTCAACGCTGGAGATTCCGACATGTCATCCGTCTCTTGTTGGTCTGAATCCCAATTCTTGTAGCGCAAGCGCACAGACATGGGAAACAAAGCCTTGGCCGAAGGCTCCACTTCAAAGAACTTCTTGTAGAACAAGCCACCGGCAACATCTGTTCCCAGTTCCTTCACTTGCTGCCAACTTCGCTGAACTGCCGTCATGGCCACCAAGGAGGAATCGATTTTTCGCGGTCCGCCGATGCTAGCCCTAAGTGTCTGAGTATACTGACACAAAAAGGACCTATGCGGGCGTTTCCGAAAATTAGGGGACCCTAATTTAGTACGCTAAATAGTAGGATCCTTATTATAAGGACTCCCAAATAAGGTACCGCTATTAGGGGTACCTTATTTTGGGGTCCTATTATAAGGATCCTACCATTTCGGGTACTGTATTAGGGTCCCCTGTTTTCGGAAACCCCCATGTAGGCACGATAGAACAAGGAACCCTAGACGTAATGTTGGCTTAGTTTCTAATGCTTCTATAGTTAACCCAAAGGAACCCTTCCTTGTAGATTCCCCCAAAGAGATCCCTTGAAGGAGCCCTTATAGGTTCCCAACCTGTTGTGCGGTGACCTCCTCAGCTGCTACGAGGAAACGCCTTAAGGACCAGGTAATATCGAAACCCCCATCAAGAACATGAAAAACATGTACGCCCTCCCTCCAAAAACAACAGTTGAGGTTAAACGGTTACTTACCATCCAGCTGCTTGCGAAGCATAAATCCTGAGCCCTACTAAACACCAAACTGCACAAGCCGATGCCACAAACCCTGAACCCAAAACCCCTGCCTTGTCGAACCCTTAAAGGAACCATTACTTACGTGTATATACATATATGTATACATAGTAGATTTGTAAGTATTCTACATGTCTATATATATATATACATTCTTTTTCTAACATTCTATTCTATTTCTATTCTGTTGTATTATATGTTATACAAACTTCTACGATTTTGTATCGAGCCCTAAACCCTAAACCCCAAGCCCTAACCCCTAAACCCCTAAACCCCTAAACCCCTAAACCCTAAACCCTAAACCCCTAAACCCTAAACCCCTAAACCCTAAACCCTAAACCCCTAAACTCTAAACCCTAAACCCTAAACCCTAAGCCCAACCCTACCGCTCCGCTGCCAAGCGACCGAAGCGGAGAGGCCGTGGCCAAGAAGTGACTGGGCTCGCAATCGCACAGATGACCTTAATATAATATAGGGGGGGTTCCGAAAATTAGGGGTACCTTTAAAGGGATCCTTTAAGGGTTCCTTAAAGGGATCTATAAGGGTTCGATAAAGGGTTTAGGGTTTAGAGTTTCCGAAAATTAGGGTCCCGTTTTGGGTCCTTAATATAATACGGCACCTATTATTTAGGGTACGTCAAAAAGGGAACATAATTTTGACAACCACCCTAATATAGGGTCCTTAATGACAAAAATAGGGTGTTGGGCTCCTTCATAGTATAACAACAAAAAGGAACCCTATAAGGAAACAGTATTGGAACAAAAACTAATAGGCCTCTATTGCTTCTCGGGTCTGAGGGGTTTCGGGGAACTATACGGGCTCGTTTAAGGGATCGTATAAGGGTTCTGTAAGGGTTTAGGGTTTGGGGTTTAGGGTTTAGTTTGGGGAGCTGGGGTTTTATTATGGTGTCAATATAGGGTTTAGGGTATGGTAGTGCCTTGTGCGCAGCCTGCAAATACTTTTGACGCCCAAGTAGGTACGATTTGTATACTTGACCTGGAGTCTTGGGGCAAAGGGACCTATAAAGCTTCCCCTGTGGGATCATATAGGGTAATAGGACCCTCCAAAAAAAATACGGGAAATGTCACTGAGTCTACGAAGTGACGCTTCAGCTTCACAATGTGCCCCGTTGCCATTCCCACTTCACGCATGTGTTCCTCACGCATGGCCATGAGCGTCTCGAGGTCTTCAAAACCATGGGTCCGCAACGCTTGGGCGTATTGTCCTTAGTTGCTGGATTCGTAAGCATCATAAGCTCCAGAAAGTGTACACTTTCAGTTCTATAGGGGTAGAAAAATCCCAAAAGTGTAAAATGCACTCATTCCGCCAGTAGGTGTCCCAAGCCAATCTCACGCAGAAATGCGGTGACCGGGCTCTGCTGAGGGATACGACCTCGTGGCCCCGTGCTTGTTACGGATCGCACAACGGACTTCATCTGATTTGCCGGTTCCTTACTGCCACAGAAATAAAAGGTTAAACTTTCCGATTCCTACTAAACTCTAAGAACCAAAAAAGTTTAAAGGTTGGGTAATCTAGGAACCTGATTAAGAAACCCTGGGCCTACAACCCCAAAATAGTAGGATTCATATAAGGAACCCAAATAAAGGCCCAAGGTTTCTTAATCAGGTTCCCACATTGGTGGGGATCTAAGGTTCCATTTGCATCTCATCTCGGCGAACATTCCTGGCAGTGCCTGGCAAAGGCCTCTCTTGACGATAGCCAGACATGCCAGCTTCAAGGGTCTTTGGGTGTCTACGACCGGTTGCTTCAGGGAGAAAGCTTGGGCCGGAAACAATGCTGCGGAGTGCAATGCAATCGCAACATGGCGAGGCGCGTGCATGCTCGAAGTGTACTACAAGTGCTTTGGGAGATGCAACCTAGATGTAGAGGCCTGCATTAATCATCAGAATAGGGTTTTTGAGTAGACTATACTACAATGATCATAAGAAGCCGCCAAAATAGTATTGGCAATTGTATAGGCCCCTACATACAAGGTGGGGCTTTTAAAGCTTTTTGAACAATATTAGTAAATAAGATCCTCTTAAGCCCAATAAGGGAAAATATAAAATGTCCCAACGCCCTACCTAGACTACTAGATTCGTATCACAGATGCGAACAAGACACCTAGCGATGAACCGCCCAGGTCCCGGGAAGCTGATTTTGCAGCAGGCCAGACCCAGAGAACCCAATACCCCGTAATTAAGGAATATACCATAAATTATAGAGGCCTTAATATTATGATTTAAGGCATATTCCTTAATTAAGGGGTATTGGCAACGGTATTGGGATCTCTGGGGATGCTCTGCGGATCGACCCAAGACCGATCTTCAACTGAAACTTGGTCACCTACCCAAAAAGTCCAAAGTACCTACATGGGGGATACTTGCAACAACCATACTATAGAAACCCTGCTGTCCACGATATAGGTACTTAGGATTTCTTTGGTTGATTACGGTATCGAGGCATAATAACGAGGCTGCGGAATGACGATGCACCGACCATAAAGGTTCTCTTAAGAGAGGGTTCCTTTAAAAGGGTATTATAAGGGTTGCTGATACTGTTAAGGGGTAGTATAAGGGCTTAGTATAGGGCACGTGAGATGAAAGTCGGAACACTGATTTTTTCCAGCGGCATGCCATCCTCTGTTTCCAAAAGCATGACAGTGCCGCATAGTCTTGCCTTCCTATTTGCCTCGGAAGGTTCACGTCCTAAACCCTGAAACCCGCTGGAGGGTGTCTCATGGTGCTTTCTTGCTGCTAAGACTCCCAATCTCGCCCTATTTACAGACTGTAGACCCCAGCGTAGGTACTGTTTGTATACTCGGAGTCTTAGGTGTCGAAGGAATGTTGTTCACTTGTGCGTTATTCCACTTGTACTCTTTGGTTTGTCCAGCTTGGTTTCCAAACTGCTATCGTGACCTTCGCGTCAAGACCAGCCGGAAATTGCTGCGGTTATTGAAAATGAAATCGATACACAACTCCTCTATACCAGAACCAAACCCAAACAACAAAAACACAAGCATCCGCGTAAACATGTATCCAAGAGCCGTATAATTAGTTTCGCCTTAGCACCCGAGCAAGGAATTCGTAATGTAGGAGCCTTAATAATTAGAATAGGGTTTGGGGGGGCGCATTATTCTCCTGTAACTGATAATAAGGAACCCCAAAAATAGTGTAGGTAATTATTCAGCCCCCAACACCATAGACCCCTTGACAGAACCCCTTAAAGGAACCCTATAGGTAATTAGTTAGGCGCCCCTAAACCCTAAACTCTAAACCCTAAACTCTAAGCCCTAAACCCTAAACCCTCTAAACTCTAAACCCTAAAACCTAAACTCTAAACCCTAAACCGCCCCATTAGTATCCCCCAGACCGGCCTCACCCTCGGTCTGCTTGCGGACAAGGACTTCCAGTGGTCCTGCTGTCAGCGTCTGCTTGTCTTGTTGTGACCATGGTTTAGGGACTAGGGTTTAGGGATTAGGGTTTAGGGATGAGGGTTTAGGGATTAAGGTTTAGGGTTTAGGGGTTTAGGGGTTTAGGGTTTAGGGATTAGGGTTTAGGGATTAGGGTTTAGGGATTAGGGTTTGTTGGAGCACTGTTGTGTTTCTCAGTTTACGTTTCAGAGTGAGTGTAGAGCTTTGGATGAACCTTTCTGATGACTTCATTATGGAGTCGCTCTGGCTTTCGCTGTACGGTCCAGGGTCTAGAGCTTCGGATTCGGATGATCTTGTTTTCGGCCCATGCTCGTGGGTTTAGAGCTGAAGATGACTCAATGATTAGCTAATGGATTGTGCTTTTTGTTCGTCAGCGGCTCCGGGTTTAGAGCTTCGGATGATGTAAACTATTTCTGTTGAACTTGTTTTGTCAAATTAAGCTTCGAATAGCTTCTTTCTGAACTTGGCTGCTTTGCTTTTCCGATTTTACAGGCTTAGGGCTTCAGCTAGCCCCTTGAAACCAAAATGGAAGTTGCAATCTCAATTAACATGCGGCTTTGCAGAATAACAAGCATTCCTAAGGACCATCCAGATACAGCGATTCCCTTGCCTCGCGGTTTAGGTTGTGGATATTAGGAGGTTGCGCGGCATGGACTTGCGGTTACGGGCCCTGTATTCAGCAAGATCCACAGTGCTTCATCGGCATGCCAACTTGGCATTGAATAGCCGAATAGCCCACAGGCACCCCAATTCGAAGAACCCGACGTTTCCAGCATGAGATACCCCTGAAATGCCTAAATACACCCCGTCAAGACCCCTTAGACAGCTCGCTTCAAATACGACGTTTATGAAGCCCTGAGGCATCACGACAGAGTGACAGCATGCCTGGATTGGTGAATGAAGCCATCTTGGCACCGTCCAGGCCGACGCCTGGTGAGAAGTGTGGATGGCAAAACTGGTACACATTGGTGGCAGTGGTAGCTCCTCCCCTGCTCCCTGCATTGTTACTATTATTATTGTTATTATTCATTCTCAGGAGTACTAGTATAGTCGTCGTTGTAGTAGCAGTAGCAGTAGCAGTGGCAGTGGCAGTGGCAGTGGCAGATACCGGCTTTCACACCACGGGAGGGCATAATGGATGTGGCAGCAAGAGCAACAGCCATGCGGCCACTCACAGTCGTCGGAGTACTATTGCATAGTGTTTCTATGCCCTGCACCTTATATTCTGACGCAGTGGCCGTGAATCCGAACACTCGAAATCCAAGCCGCAAAGCTTAAGCCACGCAGCGCGAAAGCAAAGGCAGCTAAGGCTTAAAACAGATCCAAATGGAATCCGGAAGCAAACAATATGGGAGTGTCCGAAAACAGGGGACCTCAAATAGTGGGATCCTTATTATAAGGACCCCAAAATAAGGTACCCTTTATATTCGGAAACTACCATATACACGTGCAGCTACGTGCTGCTCCGAGCTCTTCGCTTCCAAAGATGTTAGCGATCCTGAGCCAAGGCCACATACTGTCGGGGCCTTAATACTTAGAATAGGGCTCCTTGCAAGGGTCCTTTGGGCCCCTGTAGTACTGTCAAACCAACTGAGTTTGGGTTCAAGGCTTATGTAGGGCACGCGATTTACGTCTTAGTTTAGGGCTTTGGATTCCCGGGTCTGTTCTGCAATTGCTGCGACAGGAAGTGCTGCGGGTCAACATGGGTAGCTGTTCAACAAAAACCACAACCAAAGCCAGAACCAGAGCCACCGGCACCACCGGCACCACCGGCACCACCACCAACACTAGCACAACAAAAAGAACATCATCAACAGCAAAAGCAGCAACAGCAACAGCAACAACAACAGCAGCAGCAACAGAAACAGCAACAGCAACAGTCCCAACAACAGCACCGACACCAACAACAACACCAGCAGCAGCGCCAGCAGCAGTAGCAGCAGCTGCAGCGGCAGCGGCACAATTCACAAGCGGCCTCCCTGATAACCACAACGGTTAATCACGATTACAAACACAACAACGACCAGCACCACCACATAGTTAGACACTGCATCCTCAACAATTCAAACAGTACTAACACCTCAACCCTAAACGAACAGAATCCAGGGCCCTTAGTAAGGAATCAGAACCACGTGTTGGGGTATTTTCAGATATAGTAACGCTATTCAGAGGCCATATGGGGACATATACTGTTTCTCACTTGTCAGACCCGTTTCAAACAGCGACATTTTTCGAAGTTGGTTGTTCGTGTTGCCAAGGCATTGCTGCCCGAGAGTCTTCGCTTCACGATCCAGTCGCACGAATGCAGGCTTCTCCTGCAAGCAGCGAAGCCGTGGATTGTGGTTTTAGTGTTAAGGGTAGAGGTATAAACTTTTTTGCATCTACATTTGAGTCTACGGTTAAGGTCGAGGGTTTAGGCGAGACGCTGGATGTAGGGCCTCGATTTCTCATCCCTTAGCCCTTAGACTTAAACCACCTAAGCCCGACATAGTCAATAAACCCAGACCGCCCAATATCCATCGCTTAAGGAGTGTACGTACCATAAATCATAACATTAAGGCCCGCATATGCCTAGGTTATGTTACGAATTACGGGGTATCGAGCTCTTTGCGAAACCAAAATCAATCCCAAACCCCAGATCGTGCTGCAAGAACTCGCGGGAAAAGACAAAGTTGCGTCACAAATATCCGTGGAACCCCGTAAACCATGAGTCTACTTAAGCCCAAAACCTGGATTCCCTAAACTGCTGAACCACCGAACTCCTAAACCCCGAACAATAGTAGTGGGGCCCGCCCGAACTGCCTAAATGCTTATTTCATTACCTGTACTATTTTGAGGGTTCCTTATGAAAAATAGTGTAACATATCCCAAAACCCTATTCCAAGTATTAAGGCCGCAACATAAAACCCCCAAAGCTTCGCTGCTCTGTCTCGGGCTCCCGTCCTTGAGCTGGCCCTTCTCCTCGGTGTTAGAGTTCAGCACTTTGGGTTTGGGTTCAAGATGGGGGTTTGGGGTTCAGGGTTGGTTTAGGGATGGGGGTTTAGGGTTTCGGGTTGGTTTAGGGTTGGTTCTTTGAACGAGGGATACTGGGTTGGTGGTCCGTTTAATCGGGATCTTATCATCTACTTAACCACTTAGGTTTTGTACTGGGGCACCCCATACTCTGAATCCTACAAACATTGCTCCAGAACGAAAACCCGAACTGGTAAACTCCGAATTAAGAAACCTTGGGCAATTTATTAGGGTTCTTTATATGAATCCTACATTAGGTCCGACCAACACTCTCCATGATGCCCTAAATGCTTGCTCTCAGGGGTCATACACCCTTATGTCAGGGTAGTGGGAGTGGCCTGGTATATCCTACCCCAACGAACACTGTACCAGCCACTAAGGCCCGTGAACTGACCACAGCCCGCACAGACAGAAAGAAACAAACAGGTACACCAAAACGAAAGAAACTGCTCAAGCTGGTGATGATTGCTGCACCATACCCCATAAGCCCCTAATCCCTAAATCATTTAGCCTAAATCCCTAAACCGTCAACCATACACTCTGAAGCACAAACTTCGAGCTTTGAGCCTATGAGCACTCTTTGGAGTGAGGAGAGACACAAGGACACATACTCACATAACACTTGGGCCAGGTACCACGAGAGTGTCGCAGAGAGCGTGGGCCAAGTCCTGAGCGAAAGCTCAGAGGACGCGTGTACAACTTGTCGTTACCCTAGG
Organism: Symbiodinium sp. clade A Y106; assembly: GCA_003297005.1. Lineage (NCBI taxonomy): Eukaryota > Dinophyceae > Suessiales > Symbiodiniaceae > Symbiodinium > Symbiodinium sp. clade A. The sequence continues at coordinate 64,667 of BGNK01000449.1, forward strand.
GTTTAGGGTTTACCCTAAACCGTATGTTGATTTCTTCATGTACCGTATTTGCACATATCATATTTGTATACGCACATACCCTCCGAACCTCCAAAACCCTCGGGGCGTTGAGTTCTTTGGGCCCTGAAGAGGAACCTAAAGCCGTCTGCGGGATTCTGTCGGGGAGTATCACGGATTGTCGAGGTTAGCTGTTTCAGAGCTGTTTGGCTTGATTTGCGGGCTTTGTGGTTTAGGGGTGCAGGGTTTTTTTGGGGGGCCACACCATATAGGGATTCTTATGTCTACGAGTCCGCTGTTCTGAGATTTGCCTTTTATATATATATATGTGTATGTATGTACAGGTGTATAAACATGAATATACAACATATATATGTATATATACATGCACACATCTGTGTGTACATACGTGTGAGTGCTGAGATATGTGCAAATAAATTACGAAAATACATACGTACATACATACATACATAACACCACATTCCATTACATTACATCTCACTACATTGAATTACATCACCTACATGACAATACATTACCTTACGTTACATTCCCATTATATTGCAGTACATACATATATATACACATATTCACATACACATATATACACATATACATGTAAACATACATATACACACGGTAAATATCTACATACATATATATATATATGTATATGTATATGTATATGTATAAGTATAAATACATACACACATCACAGGTACACACACACACACGTGTATGCAAGCAAATATACATGTACCTATACATGCGCAAGTACATCTACGTATACATATACCTATGCATATACTTATGCATATGCATATACATATGCATAGTTATACATCTACATCTAAAATCTAATTATATCTACACATACTTACACAGATACAGATACACACACACAGAGACAAACACATACACACACACATAACCATACACATATACATACACACAGAAATATGTGTAAACGTTGGCACAGACATGAACAAACTGATAAGTGTACTTGCGTTTATACTTGTACATTTACATGAAAGATCATCGTAGGTGGGGGCCATGATAGGGTCCATTGTTGTTGGGAGCCCAAGGTGGTGTAACATGCCGAAACCTCACATCCAACATCATCCCAAACCTCACGGCACCGTACAACTCCAAAAGCCTGAACTCCTTCATAAGGATCGTGTAAAGCTTCACAGCGCCGCCATAACCCGGTGTATAAATCCCTTGAAAACCGGATTATAGGACCTGTAGACAGACCGCCAGAGGAGGTTCCCCCAGTAACCCCCACACTTCTTCCAACTTCTCAGCGTGAACAGGGAAGTTTGGCAACAAAATGCACACCTCAAACCCTACAAAACCCCAAACCCAGAACCCTAATCCCAAAACTCTAACTGAAGAATATCTTTAGAGCAACCTGCCGCATTGCCTTGTTGCTCCACTGCTCTTCGAAGGCAGCCATGGTAAGAAAGCTGTAGGGGGTGGTTTTTTGAATGTATGTCAGGCTTATTGTATATTGCTGAGACATGCTGTTAGAGCTGTTACTTTTATGACTACTATTACTGACATTGGTCATTGCCTAATATTCCTATCTTTCAACAAAGGACAATGAGGGTTTATGGGGACTTGGGGACAAGACTTCTAGATATCCGGGTGTCAGTGTCGGGACGGGGACTTGGCTTTTCAGAATTTAGAGACTTGCTTCACACCGGTTGCATTATTGGGTTTGTCTGACAACCGACTGTCTGTAGTAATGCCTGTGGCCACTAAGGACTGCCATCTTCAGGCGAACCTATTGAAAACGATGCTGCGTCCACTTGACTTGCTTACCCTGGCTCGAACTCTTCATCCAAGGTGGCCTTGATCTGCCTGAACGTCTTCCGCTTCTTGGTGCATGTTGCGATTGGTCTTTACTGTAGGTTCCACCTGCACTGACGTCGTTGGAAATCATCGCATCATGCTGGTTTGAGGCTCACTGATAGCGGAGGTGGCGCACCCTGGCAACACAAGCTGACAGCACACTCCTGCTCCTGCTCCTGCTCCTGCTGTGGCTGCTTCTGTTGCTGCTGCTACTAGCACGCCTCCTCCTCCCCCTCCTGCGACGATACGACGACTTCTACTGCTACTTCCACTGCTACTGCTGCTGCTACCACCGCTGCTGCTGCTGCTGCTACTACTTCCACTACTGCCACTACTGCTACTACTGCTACTACTGCTACTACTGCTACTACTGCTACTACTGCTACTACTACTACTACTACTCCTACTCCTACTCCTACTCCTACTCCTACCCCTACTCCTACTCCTACTCCTACTCCTACTCCAACTCCTACTCCTACTCCTACTCCTACTCCTACTCCTACTACTACTACTACTACTACGACTACGACTACGACTACGACGACTATTACTAGTGCTACTACTGCTCCTCCTGCTACTGCCACTACGATGACTGTTGCTACTACTACCACCATTCCTTTCGTGACCAAGATTCACCCCAAACCCTGAACCCTAAACCCTAAACCGTAAACCCTAAACCCCAAACCCCAAACCCTGAACCCTGCCAGCCCTTTCCTTTCAAAGCAACCTGATGTCTGAGTGCACGGCTTAGCTTGAGGACCAGATTAGGGTTTAGGGTTACCCTTAAAAGAGGGGCCCCATCGCCAATTACGATGACCTCAAGTGGCAACTGAACCTGGAATCATGAATCCTTTTGTTTTTTTTTGCATCCTTGGGGAAGGGTTTGGGGTTGATAGAAACGCTCAGCAATAGGGTACGGGTTTCCGTCCAGTTTTGGTTAATAGAAGGCTCAGCAATAGTAGTGCTAACGTAAATTGTGGTCACCCTTCAGTCAAACTCCTGCAATATGGGAGTTTCCGAAAATAGGGTACCCTAATATAGTACCCTAAGTAGTAATATCCTTATTATAAGGACCCCAAAAGAAGGTACCCCTAGTTGTCGGAAACTCCCATGTGGAAATGTTTAGTTCCAGCGAGCCCTATTTCTCACTGGCTCAAAACCCAAGGAAATAAAAATTGAAACTTTCAGAATCGACTACCTTATAAGAACCCCAAAAGTTGAAAAGTTGAGTTTACAGCCAATAAGATTTACGAACCCAGAGTAGCCCTGGAACACCCGAGACCAAACCTAGGAGCCCGAAAACCACAAAACCCCCACCTCAAACTACGGTTTAGGGTTTAGGGTTTACGGTTTAGGGTTTAGGCTTTAGGGTTCAGGGTTTAGGGTTTAGGGCCAGTAAACCCTAAACCCTAAACCCATGGTTTTTGTTCACTCGCCGCTCGGAATCCATCTGAGCTCCCCATCAATCAAGTCGAAGTACCTTGTGGGGGCGGCTTTTTTTGTGCCTTTTTTAAAGTGATGTCGGGGCTTTATAAGTAGAACTCGAAATAGACCCTGGAAAGGATCGATCAAGCAAAGCAGCCCTTCTAGATCCCCTAAAGGAATCCTAAACCTTCCCCTAAAGGAATCCTAAACCTTCCTTTAAAGGGATCCGAAGCCTTCCCCTAAAGGGATCCTAAGCCTTCCCCTAAACCAGGACCCCCCAATGGCCCTTTAATGGAGCCCTTATGGTCCTTAATAGTGGGTATTTAGGGTATATTAGATGGTAGTTGGGGGGTCTAAGAAGGAATCCTAGGCCTTCAGCCCCACGCGAAGCCTCTCGGATCCCTTGTAGCCGTTAAGAGACCCCTTTCTGCAGCCGGGCCGCCAGTTCAGGGCCCTCCTGAGATTCAAAGGGAAGGCATGGGGTGTAGGGTTTAGGGTTTAGGGTTTCAGGGTTGAGTGGTTACCTAGACCCCCAAAAGTAGGTAAAATAATGGCCCAAAACCTAAAAAAGGCAATTATTCTACATATTTTTGGGGTTTAGGGTCTATGGTTCTAGTGGTTCGTTTTTTTGTTTGATGGGTGGGTCGTTTAGGGTATGGGGGTTCTAGTGCTCGTGCTATCAAGTTTATAGGTTTTTTGGGGGTCGGAGTCTTTGGGCTAAGGGTTGGCAGGCTTGGGGTTTAGGGGGTTTTAGGGTGAATTCGGGGTTTACGGTTGATCGGGGCTCGGGGTTTGGGGTTGGGGTTTGGGGTGCGGGGTTTAAGGGTTTTGAAGTTTTGGGGTCTGCGGTTTAGGCTTAGAGGTTTATATTACGGCCCTTTTGTTTTGGAGGCCCTTTTCAACTAGCAGTGGTACCGCTGAGAGCTGAGGAGGCAGCGGGTTTTAGGGAATCTCCTTTGAGCCTTTTGGGTGCTGATTTATCAAGGAGTTCTGATGAGGCTTGAAAAACCCGAAACCCTAAACCCTAAACCCGCATGATGTGCAGACTCTTGGGAACCCCAAGCTTCTGAAGTACAGTTCTCGACAGTGGTCGTTGCTTCGGGGGTCCCCGTCCCAAGACCCCAAGTACAGATCAGCTGGGAGTTTCCGAAAATCAGGGGTACCTTATTTCGGGGTCCTTAACTATAAGGATCCTACTATTCAGGGTACTATATTAGGGTGCCCCTATTTTCAGGCCCAAAGCCATGCACCCTAAACCCCAAGAAATCAACCAGAAACACTGCAGTCCCGGCATCTGGTCCCCGGATGGACAAGGGATGTTCAGGCTCAAAGAACTGATGAGGCCGCACTTCGCCGCATGGTGGTACCTTCTGAATGTAGGGGCTGTTAAAAACCTTTGAACTTTGAGCATACGGCTGATTTACGGTTGGGGAAGATGCATAAGGGCAGGCCACCGCTTGAATCTTAGCAGTATTCACCTACCTGCTGTGAACGTTCATTCCTTCGTAGCTTTAAGCTCCGTGTCTCAACTCTCCCACCTGCCCCTAAGCCCACAAGCCCCTGCCCCAAATAACAACAAACTCGGAAGCATAAATCCTGCACCCCGGAAAACAACAACTACTGCTCATGCCACCCTCAAAGGCGCTGCCGCGGCACTCTACGACAATGACGTCCCGGGAAACAGACCCTTCCGGTGTGCCCTGGCAGGACAGGGCGATGCTTCGATCCGTAGCCATCTGTCAACTATATACACATGCAAATACACATAGACGCACACACATGTGCATATGCTTGTGCGCACATGTATATATGATATGTATGTACAGATATACAGATGTATATAGATGTAAAGATCGACAAACGTATAGACGTATAGATAGAAAGGTAAATAGTGCGAGAGATATCGATAAATAGATTATAGTCGGAACATCTGTACTCGGGTATGTATGGATGTACGTATGTATCTATGCATGTGTATATATATATATATATATGTAGATACATTGATATATGGGTAGTTGTCAAAATTATGGTCCCTTTTGGGGTACCCTAAATATTAGGTGCCGTATTATAATAGGGACCCCAAAAGGGACCATAAGTTTGACTACTACCCATATGTGGCGCATACAAAAGTAGGCACAAACAAACGTTTAACTTGTTACGAACCAAAGAACCAACAAGAAGTCGGTGCATATGGTGCGGAACAGATCGCGGTGTTATCGCCTTGTGGATCGTGTTCGTGTCGAAGATGTATCCAGTGCCCTTCCTGTGTGAGGTCTTGCAGCTGGGGGATTAATGCTTAGCAGGGGTCTGAATATGTCTGAACGACTACTGTTGATGGACAAAATCCTGCATGACCCTAAGGACCCTAAACTATGGGAATTATGGTATATTCCTTATTATGGGTAATGCAGGATTTTGTCCATCAGCCGTATGACAGACTTCAAACTTCCGGTCCAATCGTCAATGCAAGCCCTATACTACTGACGTTGCTTCCCTGGGTGATTCCCCACCACTTGGTGCCTGTCAGGTCCCATACTGTGATTCGGCCCAAAAACACGACATGCATGTTTTGGCAGCCCTATCTAGTCCCAACTGAAGAAGCCAAGGAGGGTGTGCAAGAAACATGTTGTGTGTCAGCAGAGCAGAGCACCCAAAAGGCCAAACTCTGTCGAGAATCAGAAAGAATCCCATTGAACGCCGGGTAGACTACGCAGTAAGGACGTCATCATAGAACAAACTCGTTAAAGCGTGATAAACCCTAAACCCTAAACCCTAAGATCATGTCAGAAGCAGGAAAAAAACACTGCCAAACCTCAGGGCCTCAGTGTTCCTGTTGAGCGTTCTTTGCCAACAAACACCCGGAAAACCGGATTCTACCTATAGTCTCCATTGTAGTTCCTTGTTTTGGTTAACCAAAATCTATATTATAGGATCCTAACCATAAAATTGGTTAACCCAAAAAAAGAACTACAATGGAGACCACAGGTACTTATGAAGGCCCCTACGTTAGATCAGCTGCCCTACGGCACTACAGGTCCCAAGGCCATCCTTCGAAAGCCCAATGCGCGAGAATCCAAAGGAGTCGAACTGCGGAGCCCTGGTTCCTAAAATCCCCCGCCCCGAAGAGGGAGGATAGTAGGGCAATCCTATCGCAACTTCAACTTCCTAAGTGGGGTTGTTAAACAGCAAGTGGGCACAGTATGTGGGGTTTAGTTTAGGATATAAGTGATGCAGTACAGGCCTACAGGCCCCTTTTTTGGAGAGGTGGGGTATGTTATCATTAATCGTTAGGTAGGGAAAGCCTTCCGAAACCCTGCGCAAACCAGAGGGACCTTAGCAGGAAGGACTGAACCCTAAACCCTACACCCTAAACGGTAGGAGCTACGCAAGAACAGAAGGATGCTCCAGCAGAACCTCATGACTCATCAACTAGGTAAGTACCTGTAGTCTCCATTGTAGTTCCTTTTTTTGGTTAACCAATATTGTGGTTAGGATCCTATAATATAGATTTTGGTTAACCAAAACAAGGAACTGCAATGGAGACTATAGGTAAAGTCCTAAGCATCCTTGGCTCCGTGAATCAGAAAGGTGGTGATTGTTGTTGATGATGAGGATGATGATGACGATGACAATGGCGCGAGGTAGAAGATCCAACGATTGGGGCACAAACAAGCTCACCATGCGTCAAGACAGTGCAGATGAGAGAAGAAACCGTTGAACTGACAAGTGGGTTTAGGGGTTTAGGGTTTAGGGGAGCGATCAAACCTCTACTGCCTCTCCTCCCCGCAAGTTGCAAGGTCTTGTATTGACCGCGGACGTAGGCATCCGTGTAGCCTCGGCAAGGATCTCTCTGTTGCTAACCTGACACCCTTCAGATCGCAGGCCCAAAGTCCTGCCAGCACAATACACCCGCTGTGGAAACATTCGAAGCCCGGAAACATCCGGAACTCCCATAGATTCCACAACCCCGGCTCCTTCGATCCCGAACCCAAAGTTCTGGAACCCAAGCCCCGAAATTCATGTCCTGGACTCGGGGCCCTCTCTGCGGAAAGGAGCTGCGAAACACAACAAGAGCTCAAAGTCGACTCTAAGCTGAAAAAACGCCCTAAAGCCCTATCAAAAGACCTTACAGTAATTTAACAAGACCTTGCACACAACCAAAAAGAACTAAGAAGAGACCCAGCTATAATTCGGAAGCGCTCAGCTGGTATCTGTCAGTTTGCAACCCAGCTGCGAGACTGCTCGAACTCCTCCATCAGAAGATCTTCAGTTCTGGTTTTCTATTTACCTGTGACTTAGTTGTTATTTGCATGGTTACCGTGGCCACGAAACTGACACTTTGAGGTATCTTAACCTTATTCGTGACACGACTGCTGCTGCTCCTCCTGCTCCTCCTCCTCCTCCTCTTACTACTACTCCTGCTGCTGCTACTACTACTATTACTACCGATAGCACATTGTTGTACATATGTATACATCTGTAGTTGTAGATTCAGTGATGTCTCTATCTGTGTACTTAGGCTGGTTGGCACCTTGTCGCGAATGGAGAAGAGCCCTCTTAGCATTAAAAGGTGGCATCCGTTTGTGTGTATATATATATATATACACATATCACATATCTATCTACCTACCTATCTATCTATCCTAGCTAGTTAGCTATCTAGAACTATATCTGAATATACACACAAATGCATGCTAATGTTCATGTACATGTAGAAGTGCTTGTATTCTAAATCGAAAGCAAAGCTTCCTACAATGAGTCAGGCATGTTGCTCGTTAGCCTTCGACTATATAGACGCGACAGCTGAAGGGGCAATATTGCGGGCATTGGGCATTAATACTGAGAAAAGGGTCTTGGTGTATATGACTGTCGAACTATGTCAAGAAACCCTGCAAAGTAGCATTACTAATCTTTCAGGCCCCCAAAATTGGCTGGGACCCTTTGCGAAACCTTCGGGCAAAACCCTACCAATGCACCGCAAATTCTTGGCAAGAGCCTTACCAGACCGCTTGCAAACCCTTGCACAACCGATAAAAACCATGTAGCACAACACCAACTAGAAAGCCCGGTTTCAAGCATCGTACATCCCTCCAGAAGCCTGAGAATGAGAACAGCACAGAAAAAATCGCTACGAAGTCTTAAACGCTGCACCCTAAGCCTTGCGGAAACCCTCTAAAGCCCTCTGTAACACAAAGAGGCTCTCCTCGTGCCAGTAGTAAGACAGGCGATGAGAGCCTAAGGCCACCTACCAGAGAAGCGCAGCTCAAGGACTTCTTTCCCGGCTCGGTCAAGACTTTGGGGTTTGATTTTGGTGTTGCCTGGGAGGGATACGGTTTATATAGGTAGTTTGCGGCTTATAGGGTTGAGGGTGGGTCGGGATTGTTTGGAGTTGTGAAGTTTGGGCAACTACTCTTTACCTGAACCCCAAAGCTATGTAGAATAATGGCCTTTTATAGGGTTTGGACCATCATTTTACCTACTTTCGAGGGTTTAGGTAATTCTCAAGGAGCTCTTTAGGGTTTAGGCAATTCTAAAGGAGCTCTTTAGGGTTTAGGTAATTCTAAAGGGGCTCAACGTTTTGGGCCTAGGTTCAGGGAATTCCTGAAAGTGCCATCGGCTTGGGGGTTGAGAGCCGAGAGAGAGAGAGAGAGAGAGAGCAATGGGATTCTGGAATTGTTACCAATCTCAAAAAGATGAACTATGTATGTACATACATATACATATATATATGTATACATAAATAACTACCAATCTCAAAAAGATAAACCGTCCCTGCCACGAACGAATGTGTGTGTATATACATGTATACATATGACAAGCGTGTTGGCTCCTTCTCTCCCGCGCTCGCGCTTGCGCTCTGGCTCTCGCCCTATCCCTCTCTCTCTCTCTTTGTCCTCTCTGGCTCTCTCTCTCAACCTCTGGGTCTCTTTGGGCTCCAGAGCGGCTGTGCCATCACAGGAACGCCTGAAGCTCGGATCCCCTCAAGAGACGGTGTGTTCCAAGCAGAGGCGCCTAGGGGGTTTAGAGTTTGCGGTATGAATAGATAGACTTGCGGTTTGGCGGGGGGGGGGGGGTTCTCTACCACAACACATGTGCTAGGGTGCCCTGAGGCATTGCAGTGCTAATTGTCACCTTCTTCGACTTGTTGAACACAGGCGTATGGAGACACTCTCTCAGGCACAGAAACCGAAAAACTGAGCTCGAACCTGCGTTGGGTGTCCTTCCAGAGGATCAACATCGTTCAAGCGCAAGAACCTGGGTAGGACGGCTGAGATGATGCAGTGTTTGAGGTTCCTAGCCATAAAATTGGTTAAACAAAAAAAGGAACTACAATGGAGACTATAGGCAGCGGTCAGCACAGGTTGTACACGGTTTGGGGTTCATGGTGCAACGACAAATCCTCAACTAAACAGGCAGAAAGCCCAATTCAACGTCCCCTGAAGCCAGGAACATCTTGAAGAATCATGATAAGAAGCCCGCAGCAAAAAATAATAGGAACAACATCAGCACCAATGACTGTAATATCGGAGGCAAAGCTTGCTACTGCGCGTAGCACAGGTAATATAATCAATGCTATCGATGGCGGCATCTTCATCGCAGCATGGGATCATTCCGTCGTCCCTCTCATGGCAATCATCCTCCTCATCATCAGGATCTCAAGGTAGATCATGCGCATCCAGATCCTCACAATCATCACGGCATCGTCATCACCGTCATCGTAAATGCAGCAGCAATGCCGATGGCGGTAGAAGGTGTAGCAACCGTTCATGGAGCCCTGTGACGAAGGCGATGACAGGACGGTAGGTTGCTATCCTAAATGGCCACTACGTAGAGTCTCTAGAGTAGTGACCCGTTTTTGGTAGCTAGCTGGGCTTCTCGGCAACCCCAAACTTAAACTCCACACCTTTAAACACGAAACGTTGAACTCCTAAACGGTCTAGGGCACTCTCGCATTCTGGGAGCAGCTTGAGTCGTCGCCCAGCCCTGTCGTGATGCCAGTGCGCTGAGATGAACTCCTAAATCCAGAGGAGCAGGAAGCAACAAACCGCTTTCAGTAGTCATCAGTACTACCATCTTTCATGAACCTTAAATCCCAAACCCAGAGGCCTAAACGCGAAATCCTACGCTGCAAGCCGTCATGCGAATTAAACACATGCCCACGCTCTTCGCAGCCTCTCCTTGGTGGTCAGCGTGGCCGGGAGGTGCACGACCTTCGGAGGGGCATGGTGGAGTCTGGCCAGTCTAGGAGGGGATGAGTGCTTGGGCACTTCTTGAGAACATTGCATGGGGAGTAGAGGTTGGTTCACTCAATGGCAGTTTCAGCTCGATGTGGTAGCTCTCTTAGCGTAAGCAGGCAAGGTTCCCCCAGCTTCCATCGAGAGCTAGAGTCAGAGTCTTTGACTATGGCACATGCTATGACTCTGACAATGGCACCCATCGCTTCAGTATCTATTGAATCTATTGTAGCCAGGCTCCCGCCGTATGGCCGTTATGGCAACTACCGCCATTCTTATTGTGCTGCTTTTGCTCTGGCTGCTGTGACGAGTATGTGGGTGGCAACCAGCATTGACCCCAATTTTCCAAAAATAGGGGACGCTTAGTACCCTAAACCAGGACCCTTATTATAAGGACCCCAAAATAAGGTACCCCTAATTTTCGGAAACTCCCATTTAAGGGCTCCTAAGTCGGGACCATAACTCCACACAAAAGCCCTCGCTGGGTTCGAGGATGAGATCCGAGAACCGTGGCCCTACACTCCAGAGCCTGGGAACAGTCTTTAACTCATGAGAAGAAGCTTGACGGTTCGGCGTCTTGGGTTTATGTTGAGCTTAATCTGCGGAGGTGTATGGCCCGAAGTCGTAGTAAGGACCGAAATATAACTGCAGCAATGGTCTTAGACCAGCATGCAGTAAGACCCGCAGTAACCACCAGACCCTAAAACAGAAACCCCATTCCTTCTTCGGGGCAGATGATATTCAAATTTTCCGCTTGCTGTTCAGTCAGTATGGTGCCTCAAACAAAGAAAGCCAACACTATACCCTCCCGGAACCGTAAACCGGACCCGTAGCGTAAGGAGGCCTTGTAGCCGTGGAGCAGGGCCCTGCCCCCCAGATAGGCTGCCACAGCCGAGGCCAGAGCCACGTTCTTTCGGAGCCTCGACGCTTAAGTTTCGGTCTAGGGTTTACCTAGAGCAACCAAGGGGTCATAGCCCTGTTTTCAAGGTACATTGGTTGCTCTAGGTAGAAGGTTCTTTAAGGGCTTGCTGTTCAAAACTCGGCTGATTACTACTGCGAATGTGCAGGCAATGCTTCTGTTGTTGCCTTCTACTGCTGCTCCTCTTGCACACATACCCACTTTGGACGCTTAGCGTGGTCTATAAAAAACACCCTGATGTAGCCTGAACCCTGAGTATAGAGCCCTTTCATCGGAAGCCTATTCTCATTTTCAGGCCCTACATTATTTGGAGGGCTCAAATTAAGTTACCCTATACCTAGAGGCTCATACCCTACCCCTTTTTTAGGGCGCCTACTTTTTAAGATAACAGGTCCTAACCATAAAACTAGGTATCCTAAAAAAGGGGTAAGGTATGAGCCTCTATGTAAAGCCTAAACCCTCTAAACCCCTAATCCAAAAAGCCTAAACCATAAAGCCTAAGCCCTTTCATCCTCTAAACCCCTAATCCAAAAAGCCTAAACCATAAAGCCTAGGAAGTTACCCTATAATTATCAACCCTGTGTAAGCCCTGAACCCCAAATACCCCTTCATTAAGGAATACCTTAAATCATATTATTAAGGCCTCTATAATTTATGGTATATTCCTTAATTGAAAGGATCATACCTTAAATCATAATATTACGGCCTCTATAATTTATAGTATATTCCTTAATTAAGGGGTATTGGGTTCTCTGGGCAAGGTGCCAGGTCTCTAAGGCCGGTAGCGCAGGCCGCGCGGCCGAGAGCGCAGGGCCTCGAGTCAAAGAATCGAGCGCTGCGGCCTCGCGCAGAAAGGAGGAAGTGGAGTAGGGTTTTAGGCCTCTACAGTGGGTTTAGGTTTAGGATTTAATGATCTCTAGAGGGTGTGGGTTTAGGTTTAGGATTTAATGACCTTTAGAGGGTGTGGGTTTAGGTTTAGGATTTAATGATCTTTAGAGGGTGAGGGATTTAATCACTTGGGTCTTTTCGGGTGTTTTACGGGGTGAGAGGGGTCTATCAAAGGAGGCTTCAAGGCCCGGGGGCCAATTCCATGAAGGCCATGCCAGGGCTCTACTAGGGGCTTTGCAAAGAACCCCTAAACCCTAAACCCCTAAACCCCTAAACCCTAAACCCCTAAACACTAAACCCTAAACCCTAAACCCTAAACCCCTAAACCCAAAACCCAAAAACCGTAAACCAACGACTATTCGGGGTTTAGAGTTGAGCGGCTCACCGGGGAGTAAGTAGAAAACAAGCCGGGTCAACTACAGCTCGGATAGCCCCAGTCAGGGCACAAGCTACGTACTAATCCCAGTGATTCCGAAAAGGCCATAAGATGACAAAACTAAAGATCGCCGTATGAAGCCGTGATAAAGGCTTGCACAAAGAAAGCAAGAAGAACGTACATTCTGATTTTCAGAAGCCGCCACCCTGCAAAACCCATATGCCGGCGAGCGCGGAGTGCACCTGCCAGAGGATCCTACACTTACATGGGGGATACTTTCCCAAATCGAAATGGTAATTCCTAGTTCAATAGGATTCTTAAAACAGAAACCCTAAACCCTGAAGCCTACGTCCTAGCTTCTACTATATCTATATATATATAATATACATACATACATACATACATACATATATATATATAGGTACTTAGGGCCCTTCGCACCTGAAGCTCCAAGGGCAAATCTAGGTTGCCAAGCTCGAGAGCTCCATCCCTGGCAACGAGTAGGCGAAGGGCTGAAAAGTTGCTTTGACTGAGGGTCCAAGTACCATTACCTGGACCCTAAGGAATCTACCTTTTTAGGGTCCCCTAATATGATTTCTTTATACAAGTCCTTAAAAAGGTAGGGTATTTGGGGTTAAAGTATGCTAGATTAAGGGTTTAGGGTGTAGGGTTTAGGGTTTATGTGAGGGTCCAAGTACCATTATGCTAGATTAAGGGTTTAGGGTGTAGGGTTTAGGGTTTATGTGAGGGTCCAAGTACCACTATAGTAGGTGCTTGGTAGGTATTTGCGCCCCGAAAGTAGAATTATACCATTACTTGGACCCTTTGGGGTTTGACTGAGGGAAGTAGAAAGGTTGGATGACGTTGTAGATGGGCAGCCCTCAAAAATCTGAGGGTCCCTTCAGGGTCGCTTTTTTTATGGGACACCAGCTTAGAATTTAGAGCATTACCCATACCCATATGGGTCTTGATAAGGGCTTGGCAGACTTGTTCAATGCCTTTCTGGTGTTTGGAACCCAGGGCGTGGGGCTTGGCGTTTGTAGGCTCTGCTCTGCAGGTTTTAAGACCTGGGGTACTCAGAAGGCAGCCTGAATAATATCTTGAAAGGCTTTTTGCGCAGTTGTGTTCGCGCACTTTTTGTCCAGAAGCTTTATTGAAAGGTTCTGCGCGCAGTTGTATGCGCGCGCTTTTTGTCCGGGTCCTCCCCCAAGACCAGCTTGCAAGACGAGCTTCATGGGTGGGTTATGCATGGTTTATATGGCTTAATTTCAGTAGGGTTTAGAGGGTTCTGTGACGTCTGGTAGCTGCGGATGTAACTAGCATCAACCATGAATCAGCCCTAAACTCTAAACCCCAAGCCCGGAATCCAAAAAGTCGTCACCCCCAGCCGCACAAGTTGGTTAGGACCTCGACAGGAGAATGTATCTCCAATGGTCGGTCCTTTACCCAAAGGGTCCATATACACTATTTATGGAATTAGGCCCCAAAAAAACCATCCCTGTTTTGGTTTTGGGGACCTAGTTCCATAATGGTAGTGTATGTGGGACCCTCTGGGTTACGAGGACCAGGACCACACCCAAGTGAGTACTTCTCTCACTTGGGGTCCTTACGGGCCTTTGCCACAATCTCTTGGGAAGCGGACCCAAAGCCGTTTAGAGGAATGCCGAGGTACCGCTCGAATAAGGAAGCAGGTTTGCCTCTCGCTCTTGTTTTGGAAGAAGCACCCCAAACAAAGTAGGAAACAATTACTAGGAACTTTAAGTCTTTACAACACCGTACCAAAGCCCACCCCCGAGAAAAAAACACCAACAACGCCCTCTCAAGCCCCCAACAACCGACACATGTTCTACGCTGGCCTTTCCAAAGCGGAGTAGATCTCAAGAGCTCCTCGCAGCCGAAGTGGATTCCACTTGCGGAGATAGCATGGATAGGGGCGCAGAAGAAGCATCTAAAGAGGTCTCCTGATTACAAACCCCCCCCACCCCCCC
>BGNK01000449.1:79539-123138 GCA_003297005.1 Symbiodinium sp. clade A Y106
TGAGGGGTGGTTTATTATTACGTGCAGGCCGAGTTTAGCTCTATTGAGGGGACCTTTTATTATTGAGTTCCGGGCCGAGTTTAGCTCTATTGAGGGGACCATTAATAATCACGAGCTCATTTTAAACAGAGACCCCATAAGGATGGGATGTGGCATAGCATGTTTGAATGCGCCACTAAAGTAGGGATGCTCCCGCACCACCCAAAAAACAAAAAAAAGACGCGTGCACACACACACACAATCAAAAGTTAATGTATGTTTGCTTCGTCGGTTTTTGAAGCCTTCGTGATCAACTAGACACGGTTGCGGGATGTAAGCAGATTCCCAGAGCCTCATATCAATTCCTCCAACAACTCTGGGGCTTAGAAGCCAGCCCAATGACAGTCCTCGCTGCTGCACAGCCACTAGCAGCACAAGCGAATTCTAAAGAACAAAATGGCAGTGGCAGCCGCAGTTATAACTATAAGCAGGGACGATACGAGGATACATCGAAACCCCGAAATCTGCAAGGTTGAATAGGATTCTACGAAGTGGGGGCTGAGGGTGGTCTCCAGGACCCTGACCGGTTTCAGTGTAACATGATATGGCTAAGCTCCCAAACAGCTTGAGGCTGCAAGCAATGGCTTCTCGAGACAATGCAAGCCTAAACCCCAAAGGTGTAGGAGTTTAGGCTCGGCGGTGTCGTACCGGCTGGGGCCTCCGACTCTTTGACAACCTTTCCCATGACTCTTGGAAGTTGTTGGGTACCCCTTGGGAAGAAGTATATATTTGTCGGGGAGTGGTTCTAAGATCAAGGACCCAAAGGCAGACAATGCAAATGGCTATACCAGCGAACAGCCCTAAACCTGGGTTTAGGGCTTTGGGGTTGAGGGTCCCTAAACCCTACAAACTATTAGCTATTAACCCCATAAACCCTACTTGGAGGTTCATGGGTAGTCATAAGTGAGGTTATAAGTCCCCTAACATGGGTTATAAGTATAGTTGCCATACTTATAACCCTACTTAACTACCCATGAACCTCCAAGTATCCCTGAACCGACGAAGCGAAAAACACAGGAGCAAAGCTCCTGGTGGTAGCTTGGGCGGTCCATGGGCTTTGGGCCCCGTGAGGCCAAGGACATCCTAGGCAAGCCGGTAAGGTAGCTGTCTTAATAATTAGAATAGGGTTTTGGGGCCCATTACACTTTAATTATAATAAGGGGACCCTACACCCTGTTTTCTTGTACGTAAGGGTTAGGGTAGATTAGGGGTCACAGGCTTAGGGTTCAGAACTCATGGTTTCGGGCTCTTATTTCTGTTGAGCACCATTCTCCGCCTGCATAGTGGGTTTGGTCTTTAGGACTCACAGCCAGGGGCTGAGAGTTTAGCAAGCTTGGGGTCGATACCCCGTCCAGATTCCCATAATGCCCGGAAATTCAACAGGCCTGAATCTAGCATTAAGCCGTACACTCACAATACAAAGCTGTATGAGCTCGGAAACACTCCTAAGGTCATATTTACAAGCCTTGTGCAACATACTAATGAAGATATTCCTACGTTCCAAACAGAAGCCTTATGCAAACCCAGGGAATGTTCTTCAAACACGGGACATTGAAAAATAACATATTAACAAGAAGAGCCCCTAATCCCTGCAACCTGATCTCCGAAACCTTTAACTAAAAGAACCGATGGTAACAGTTACAGCACGCGATTTCGGAGAGTGGGTCTAAGGCTAAAGCAGTCGCGAGTCGCTGGCCCTTAAAACATTCGTCCGGGCAGGGAAGCGTTACTTCCCTGAAGTCGCGGCATTATGGAAGTATCAGGAGTGCATATTGAAATTATTGGGGGCGAAGTCTTGCAAGAAAAAAGGTTACTTGGCTCCGAAACAAACAGACGTACGTCGACATCGCGTGTCAGGGCTCGCGACATGCTCACCTGGTGTGCAAAACCCAAGCGTGCCAGTAGCCGCAAACGCGAGTAGCAACAGTGCAGTTGTCCATACCAACACCACCTCGATATCCATGACAGTTCTGATCAGTGCAGTCGTTCTTACTGGTACCCTAGCAAGAGCACGAACCTGCATCTTCCTCATGACCATCACAATCGTCATCACCAGTTTGTGCATAAGCCTAGCCCTTGCTGTGACGACGACTTCTTCTATAACATAATATGGACAATCCAAACTACACAGTGATACTTGCTATGTTCAAAGTTCAAAGTCACAGCATCGCAAAATGTGACATGCAACGTCGCGAGAAAGGCGCACTCCATCATGACATACCGTATGGCACATGGCATCGCATCCGAGTGCAACACCGTAAGGACCACACAAAACACAACACACCAAACCAGAATACAAGACAACACGAACACAAGGACATGTTATACTAAAGCACAACATAACATAGCATACTAAGACATAGTGCAACATGGCATAACATGGCAATGCATGATTTAACATAACATAGGCTAACACAACTTAACAAAAACACATAACATGCCACGGCATACCAAAAAAGGGCCTACCATGGCACAACAAACTGTACAATGGCAAAGCAGAGCACAGCAACACATGACATGTCATGACTCTACCATCACACACCGGTACAAGAACATGAATAACTTCGCGTAGCCTATCAAGCCAGAACATGTCATGTCAAAAGCAACATAGCAGTAAGTTATATCTGTTAATCACCCAGAACACACCATGACCTCGCACAACGTAGCACAGCATGGTATACCTATACGTGACATAACCTGATTCAACACACATCACAAACCCACGCAACATGCATGATAAACCTAACCATGACACAGCATGATGCACCGCAGCAGGACACATCAAACCCCAGCATAACGCTACACAGCACAACACGACACAGCATGACACAACACAACAGGACCGAACTTGACACAACACCACAACGTACAACATAACACATAAAAAAACACAGCATGACACGACATAGCACAACACCCCACGCCACCAAATCTCATAACGAATCATGGCGAAAGTTATATGCCATGACCTAAAGAACCACAAATCGTAGCTTCGAATAATGAACCATTGCATGGCATCGCACAAACGTCGGCAGAACCTATAGCAGTATACTATAGCACAGCACGGCACCACATAATACATGATAGCACATCCTAACACAGCCCACCACGACACAACATGACAAACTATGCCGCAGCGTAACATACCGATACATACCACAGCACGACATAACATGATGTGGCATAGCACGACATAGCATGTCCTCACATAACTCGATGATCCCCTGTACGGTAAGAAACTCAACCACGGAACCTATACACTCTGCACGCTCCCCCTCTCAATGCTGCCCCTAGTCTTACACCCCAAAGCCGGCCCCTAATCCCAAGACCCAAAACGCTAAGTCCAAACCTGACACCCTGAACCCCAGACGCACAAAACCCTACTCCAAGGACGGCGCTGCATCCAAGTCGAACAGGAGTCGACCCAGTGGGGAGAACACGGCCTGGCGCATGGCCCTGGCCTGGGCTCCTTTAAGGGTTCCGATCCACAAGGGTTTAGGCTTCCTCCGACGGTTTCCTTGAGGGCTCCCTCTACCAAATTTCTATACTATATGGGACCAAAGCTTTTGGGATTTATAGGGCTTGGGGTCCTGCGGTGCCTTTAAAGGTTCCGTCAAGGGTTCCACCAAAGGTTCTATCCGGGTACAGTACGGGTTCGGGCATGCGATTTCTAGATTTTCAGTCTGAGCTGAGGCTCTTGGCGGGTTTTAGGGTCTAGGGCTTTGGGTATCAACTGGTTCTTTAGAGTTCAAGGTTGAAGGGTTGAGACTGGTTGAGAGATGAAGTTAAGGACTTTGTAGCATTTGTTGCTCTTGAACGGGGATTGTGGTGTCCGTAATGCTGGTGACGGCCTGTTCTGCAAACTTGAAGTTACATCGTGGGGGGCTCTTCTTCATGGGTTTCGGCGCATTGCTTAATTCACTGGTATTGGGCTCTCGGACATTGTGATCTTCTGAGATCTAGGACGTTCAGGCTCAGGGAATACGGGGCTTCTAGTTCAGGATTCGATGTCTGAGGGCGCAGGGGTTCAAGGTTTCCGTGTCTGGGGCTCGCTGGTTTTTCGCCCAATCCAAGGCTTAGCCGAAGCCCGGGGGAAATCCAAGGCTTAGACTTACCTTTGGTTAGTAGGGAATGGAGGAATGGGGTACAATTATAACTACTATTACTGCCATTCTTCCATTCCCTACTAACCAAAGGTAAGTAGACTGCCAGTGCGATTTAGGGTGAAATAGAGGGGCCTTAAAATGCCTCAGTTGTTTAGAACAGGGCTTGGGGGCATACTCCGGTGTACTTTTATAGTGAGAATAAAAGGATACTGTACTAATCCTTCAGTCTGTTGTGTTCGGCTTCCGGAATTACTGTAACAACTTGAGGTTCTAGAGCCTTTAACTTTCGAATGTCCAGATACGCCCCAGACGGGATCATTTTTAGGGCTTATATATAATAAGGCTTGCAGGCGACCGGAATGAATTTCGAAACCGTCCGATGGAAAGGGCCGTCTTGGGGTGTCTCAAGAGCTTAGAACTGAAAGGTTTAGGGCCCTCGAGCTTCACTTTTGAGATAGGGTTAGGACGGCACGGCCTGTCACTTGCTGTCGCTGGGAGTCCGGCGTCTGTGCCCGCGAGTGCCTCCCATCCAACTGCTCCCGCACTTGGGACCTGATGTCGGGTTTCTGACACAACATGCAAGTAACACAGTCATACTTGAGGATCCAAGAAGAACCGCAAGGATGTAAATACCCGTATAAGGGTAATAGAGACGGTCATGGCCACCAAATTATATATAATTTGGTGGCCATGACCGTCTTTATTGGCTGTGGCACCCTGAAAGCCCAACCCTTAAACCATAAATCCTTATCCACAGAAAACTAGTGAGCCTTAAACCTAAACCACAAATCCTGTCTTCTTCTGCGGTGGCCTTCATAGAGCCGGCCTGGCGCCAGCGCTGGCGAGCCGAGGCCAGGGGTGCCTGTTCTTAAAATTGGGGCTTTGACGATTGGAATGGGATTCCTTTGAAGGGGAATAGGGTTCCTTTGAAGGGCTCTAAGTTTAGAGAATTGCGTTTAATACAGGGGCTTGCAAGGTTGTAAACTTCCGTTAGAGGTTCGATAATGAAAGGTTTTATAGGGTTTGACAGGGGTGGTAGGGTTAATCCAGGACCCCTACTGCTTCGAATAGGGTCTTTACCGAAAAGAACGTTATCAGCAATAATTCAGGCATCTGAATGGCATTTTTGGTCTGTAAGGCTGTTATGGTGCCAAAGGGGTTATAAGGATGTCATGTTTCGTGTTTGTTTAGAAACTTCGCAGCTTAGAGTTTGGAGGGTTAAAGGCTTTAACTTTCAGGCTTTTGCGGCCTGAAATTAAAAAGGTTCGGGTTGCAGGGATTTGGGGTTTACACCATTTAAAGAAGTTTTGGGCTTGGGGTTGCAGGGTTTAGGGTAAGTTTAGGGCTTCAAGGCTTCTCTAAGGTTTAAAGTTTACAGTTTTAAGCACTTTGGGGTTTACAGCTTTGTAGGGATTCAATCTCGGCTTACAGGGCTTTATAGGGGGCTTCCGGGTCGGGAGTCTTGGGGTTTAGGAGTGAAGAAGCTTAATCCTACCGCATCAAGAAGCTACGAAAAACCCTCAAAACAAAGGCGGATCCCTACTGCACATATCGCCAAAAAGGGCCTGCTAGTCCGAAGCACTAAATCCTTGCACTCTAGACCCTGGACACTGCATGCGCCCCAAGTAGGACCCGTCCCTGGTTTGCAATGATACGGGACTGTCTGCGCCAAGCGAGCGGCGGGGAGGTGGGCTGTTCACAGTTTCTTGGGCTTTCTTAGAGGGGTTTAAAAGCCTATTCCCTTAACGGTCAGGGCCGATATTCAAGTGCTCACGACCTACTAGCTTGCTTTTATGCTTCTGACGGGTCTGTAGTCGCCCACAAAGGATGGCATATATCGGAGGTCTTATAATGTGGAAGCTGTTGGCAATGGCTTCTAACAAAATACTGCATATCTCCTGTGGCATACTCTGATATGCTGCACCCGTGCCTGACAGGAAGGCTTGTCTTGTGACACGTGGCAAACCGCACACATCAAGAGCACTCATAAGACTTGCTGACCTGCTCAGACAGTTCACGACAGACGAGCGTAAGACTTCGTTGTAACCGAGAAGGAACATTGACACCTGGCTTGCCGCTTTGTCTGTCACTGATAGCCCAATGACGGGAATACCTGAGCTGAAAGCCCGATGAATGGCACCAGCAGCTTTTGCGTCTTGGACGTATCACGGGTTTGAGTCGAAGTTGACCGGACAAAGGGCCAGAGGTGTCTGAAGCGGCTTCAGAGACGTATTGGGCTCTCTGGCAACCTCTTCATTACCATCCAACGGGATTGGACCTTTGGCCCAGTCCCCAAGCTCTGTACACCACCAAAAAAAACATACCCTGTGGCAGGGACAGGGGCAAAACTTGTCGAACAGGAGGGGGAGAACTTGCTGCGAACCTTCGACGATTTTGCAAAGAATTGCGACATGCCTTCAACTAGCAACTGGGTAGGGGCTCTTGCATCGAGTAATGCTTCATGTTCACCAGGTGTTGTCTGTCCCCGGTCCGTCCCCCCAGGAGGATTGAAAATTGGCGGTCAAACCACTCGCCTCAACTTATCATCCGGGACGTTCCCTCGGCCAGGACTTGAGGTCTAGGCATAGCGTTCAGCCGCCAGGGCTTACAAGTCACTACGAGTTTGCACCACACTGCCCCAAAAAGAAACTTAGGAGAGGCCCAGGCTCAAGGGAACCACTGCTTTCGGTCGCAAGCTGGGGCTGTTTGGCACATGGTGGGCGAGGCAGCATGGCCGTCGGCCAGCAACCATGGCACCTGTCAGAATGCGCCGCGACATCTCAAAAGAGGAGGGATGCCAGTGACCCTGAAGCAGAACTGCCAGACTATAAACCAAACGTTAAACCTTGCTCCATGCCGGCTCTCTCGACCTACTTGGAAGACACTTCTACAGGCCTACTCCTTCGGGACCCATTTGCTCGATCCTTGCAGATCATGAACATAAATAGGGCTCTTGGTGCGAACTCTATCTATGGAATGTCCGTGTATCTAAAGCCCCTGCACAATTTGAGGTTTCTTCGTCCTTGAGGTTGGGCACCCATGCAAGGGTCGATGTGCGCCAAGGCACAGGCAGTGTCACCGGCAGGATGGTAAATTCGCAGTGCATCCAGCTGTCGATGGAGAGCCACCACCGTGAGGAATGGAAACGAGTAGCAGGCAGGCACCCCCTTGTCGAAACCTGCAATGTGACTTTGAGCAGTGGCATAGCTGTTAACAACCTCGACACAATCGTTCACGGCCCTTTCGATGCAAAGTCCGAGTGTCAAGAACGGAACTACTCAAAACTTTAAGTCTGCACATGGTCGTGACAACAAGATGCCTGCACTCTTCAAACTTACAACTCGTCCTCCATAAACGCCTCTGATGAGAAACATAAAACATGTCATCATCTCGAAAGGAGGATCCCGCAGGAGACTGGACAGCACAGGTCTTGAGGCATATGGTCATGGTCATTAAAGGCGGTGAAGGCGGGCCTGAATGGACTGCCCAAGGCTTGACATGAGACCCAACTAAGTGGCCCGTCGCACCACCTTTTGAAGCTCATGTGGCTCGTAGTTACCTAGAAGCGCAGTTAGCCATTTTGGGGGCTACGGTCCGGTACAACCCAGTCTAGAACCTACTATGTGGGGCGTCTGCGGTTCGACCCCTCAACAAGAAGTCTTCCACAAACAGAGGATCCAAACAGGCCTCGAATCCCCACCTTTCGGAGCTCCAGAACCCCTGTGCTGCCGCAACAATCATCCTTTTAAGTATGGTAGGAATATGAGGATACCTGCCTAGCCAGCCACACAGAAACCATAAGTCCTTAGACTACTACCGTGAACCCACTCCAACCTAAATCCCCGAACCTTGAACCCTCACTGGGACCCTTCACCTTCTAAGCTTCCAATTAATCGCAAGACCAAATCCGGTAAACCCAAATAAACCCGCCAGCAAGCACTGAAACGACCCCAAACGGGAGTTTCCGAAAATGCGGGTACCTTATTTTGGGGCCCTTATAATAAGGATCCTAGTATTTAGGGTACTATATTGGGATCCCCTATTTTTGGAAACTCCCATTTTAAAACCCTGTATGCGGCTACTCCAGCTTCCGAGACGAAGCTGTCCAGAAACCCGGGAAAGACCTGCTTGCCCGAGATCAGCTAAATGTCGCCCTTTGTGATTCTATGGGGATTACCCAGAGATCCCAATACCCCTTAATTAAGGAATATACCTTAATAACTTAAATCAGAATATTAAGGCCTCTACAAATTTTGGTATATTCCTTAATTAAGGGGTATTGGGTTCTCTGGGTAACCTACCCCTTGCTTCCTCGACTACTAAGTACAGCACAAGGCCCCGGCTGAGGAAAGAGTCTACGAGGTCGGCAATGGAGCTACGTAGTGACGCCACCAGCTGAATTCCGGCACCAAAGCCTGGAGGGAGGTTTTGGCCCCAAGGAGGAATTTTGGGATTTTGGGTTTAAGGTCTGAGAGAACTACGTACTTGAGCTTCGCGGAAACTATGGAATTGGCCTTTATACCAGCAAGCAGGCCAGGACCTGTCAAACTCTCAGACATCGGTAACCCTCACAGCAAGAAGCTCCCAATTCCCCAGAGAGCTTACGTAATTCACCTGAAATTACAACTCGGAAGATTATCATTTGCAGGGTATTTCTTGATGAAGGGGGATTGGATGGCACTGGGCTCTCTTGGACCTGACTTTCCGCACCCCTTACTGACGCCGGCAGTCAACTGATTTGTTGGGAATCTTATGATACAGTACAATAGATCCGTTGACTGACGGTGCTTGAGGCAGTGCAAGATTGAGGCCATCAAACGTATGAATATGTCTTTATCGTGCTTCAGGGGATCTGGCAAGCACTACAAGCATCTCTATATGCAAGTTCGCCATAACAGGAGCCATTGCAAGAAGGTCCCCTGGCCTATTACATACTTGGCTCCCCAAGGACCAATTCTACCCGTCAATCTGCTCAAAGGATCATGGACTGAAGGACCTAGTTTAGGGTAGGATTAGAAATGTACAAGTTTATTCCTCCTTATTGGGTTTACAGTAAGTACCCAGAAAAAGTGTAAAATGTTACCCAACTATGACAAAGTGAACATGGGTTTCGGGTAGGTTACAGTTGCCCTTGTTGTTGGGTTTCCGCTGCCGAAACGGCTTGCCTAGGATTCACGTCGCATTATGTAATCCCAGGCGCACAGCTTCGCACACTGTATGGCCACTGCTGCATCGAGAAACTCCGCGACAAGAACCTGAGATATTGATGAATCAGCGCTCCGAGCCTGGACTAGCTGAGTGGTTCAGTGGGGTGCTGTATCAAACGAGCCAGACAAAGGGCAGCGACGAAGGTCTGGTATATTATAGACAGCAGGATTGTGTCCATCGGCCTTATGTTCCAATCTATTATCAGGCCCCCAAAAAGCACATCCCCTTATAATGAAGCCCAATAAGGTCGGGACATCCCTATATAAAATGTTTCTGCTTATGTGCTTTTTGGGTCCCTAATATTATTCCCACTCTTCCAGCAACCTCAGGGCACTGCTCCTGGATGACCTTCTGCACGACAGCTACAGGAGCGGAGGACTCGGCGGGCACAACCGTCCTCGGTTGAGAAAATTTTGAGGTCAGTGGTTCCCTAAGCTACGATTTGGGGCTTGGAGCTTAAGTCCCTACTCACGTTTAACTTGACAAGTCTCATTCGTAAGTTTCCACGCAACCCGGTAGTGCTCCCCACAACCCAGGATACTGGAAACTCCAAGTGTGCAACACCACAGTAACCCAGTCTGGGTGATTGGGGCGCGGTTCTTTAGGGCACTGCGAGCTGAACTTCAAGGGTTTAGCTTCTTGTTCGGGGACTATCATGGCCCTACCCTGCCTCAGCATGCTTCAGTCACTCAAGGCTGCGAAACGACTTGTTATCCTCCATTACTTCGGAATTCGCATTTTCGATCGCATGTAAAGAACACGGATATCCTACGGAGTGAACAACGACAACCCTAAAGCCGATTCCCCGACAGCTGAACAGTTTGTGCTTATAACTTTATGCCATGTGAGCACTTCTCAGCTGGGCCCAGCATCCGAGCCGGGTGAAAGCTGCAAGCACTTAACTCTGCCATGAAGTCGACGATTACTACCTGCGGCAGGAATGCAGCCCTTGGCAGCAAGGACCTTGCTTGCGAGTATTCGGCTTTTCGAAGGGGCCTGGTACTTGAGAGTCAGGGATGCCACGAGGTCCCGCAGGACTGTGGACTTGCCACTGCTGCTGGGTCCGAGCAGCAGTATGGAGCCTTGCAGATGTTCTGGCTGGATGGCCGAGCTCACACCTGGCAGCTTGATCTCCTTCCATCACTGCTGTCTTATGACCAATTCTGATTGACCATCGTCTATGACGTCCTGATTACACCACTGACTTCGGTTATGCTGGCCTGCCTGGCAGCAACCTTGTCACGTGCAGCACCACCGAATCAAGGCTGGAGCCACGATGCCCGAAGCTCACACGGTGCAACATTCCTGGCACCACCTGGAAATGCGTCGAACCAGGGATTCTCGGCACGGAGCCACGTCATGTCTCTAAAACCAGCTCGCTAGCTAGCCAGGCTGCTTGGAAGGTAGGTAGGGAGGTAGATGGATAGATAGATATAGATGGACAGATCGATAGATAGATAGATTCGATAGTTAGATATAAAAAGTACATGGTAAACAGACAGATAGCCAAGGCGAAAGAGAGATACATAGACAGACAGACAGACTGAAAGAAAAAAAGATAGATTGCCTCAAGGATACAAAACCCTGATCTATGGATAGGTAGATACACAGACTGATAGGTTGTTACATATAGAGCTCGGCAGATAGAGGCACAACTATTCAAAAAAAATGAGCAGACAGCTAGACAGATGGATTGACAGATCTCCTTCTAACTTGTTAATTACATATATATATATATATATACACATGTATGTATATATATATGTATCAAACGTGTATCTATCATCCGACACAGTTCGCCTTGATGCTGGTCGCATCTGCCACTTCCAGCCCCAAGTTCTGCGCGACAGCCACGAGGTCTTGCTCCGACAAGGTCGCTTTTGGAAGCTGGGAGGCGGGTATCCAGCCCGTGGCAAGCGCAACCTTGGCGATGTCAGAATCCCCGTCTCGACTGCCAAGCAGAGTGGCGTATCATGGCTTTGGGTTTCGGGCTTGAAGATTTTGGCATTTAGCCTTCGGTGCATGTCTCAAACCTTAGCACCTAAACTAAAGGTGATAAGCAACCTGCATAGAGTGGCCGCTCTGCAAAATAAGGCGCTGCGCCCCTTGGCCTTGCAGGACTTCTGCATAGGCTCTCACATCCATTGTCTCGAAGAGCTTCGACGGCAGCTTTGACAACAAACCTCGGCTCCAAACAACACAGTGTATATGCAGTATCTATATATTCTATATATGTCTATAATATGCCCCGTCGATTCAACCAGCCGCGCCAACCATGCATAGAAAACGAAGCTAAATCAATACATGGAATGAAGAAGAGTAGGACTAGGACCACGAAAGAACAACACAATCAAAACATGCAGCTCACCTTGTTCTTGAACCCGAAACCTCTAACATATTGGGGGAAATACTAACATAGTGGGGAAAATACTAACATATTGAGAAAAAACTAACATATTAATATGTTAGTTCTTGAACCCGAAACCTTGGGTCTATAGACCCTTCCGTTACATCCCCTGAACCCTGCATCCGGCACCCTCAAAGTACCTTCAATCCCCATCTACAATCTAGCCCCCTCTACCTGGACCCCAAAAGTATGTAGAATAATAGCCTTTTATAGGTTTTGGGCCATTATTTTACCTACTTTTGGGGGTCTAGGTAATCTCTCCGCCTTGAGCCGCCTCAAATAGAGACAAGGTGGCCGTGCAGGTCGCAGGCACAAGGCTGCAGCTCCTTTCTTGGCAGTGCCTTGGCTAACATGGGACACTAGTTTGTGTTCCATGAACCCGGCAAAGCGTGCCAGAACTTGGACAAACTTCGAAAGGCAAAACAGGCGGCCCTAAACCCTGAACCCTAAACCCTAAAGCCTTGTTTAGGGTGTATAGCTTCGGATTTCGCCGAGGTTTCGGGCCTCGGGGTTTGGCGTTTGGAGTTCGGGGTGGGCTTGGGGTCACGAGGCTTGGGCCTGGGTGGGGTTTGGGCAGTCACGGGAGTTCCTGTTTTGAGTTTCGGGGTCACTAGAGGCTTCATCACTTCACAACGATGGGGATCCGGTACAGTAGATTTGCACCCGCCGATTTTCCAGGCTCGGGTACGCGGAGGCCTTGCTTCTGATGACAGGCACACATGATATGAGGAGTGTATCACTCCCCTCTACTATAAAACCAGTGCACATCTCTAGCATAAACACAACCTTCATATGGAACGCGATTATCATCAGACAGCCGGCAGCTGGCATGATCGATGCCCGGGCGGGCCCAGCGGATGCCCCATCTGGCCCGTGCCCGGATTGTCCACCTAGGTCCTGGCAGCACAATTCGGGTGGCTTCTTATAGTCAAGCATAGTGTAGTTTAAAGTTTACAGGGCCGAAACCCAAAGTTTAAGCCGAAGCCTAAACCAAGCTCCTTCGCTTCCTTGCTGATTTCCCGGACGGGCTTGCCACGCTCTGACGCAAAGCGAATCCGAAATTCGGTGCCGCACACATTGATCACACTGAACAGAAGTGGCTTGCTCCGCAAGTACTTCAACCTGGGCAGCATTTTGGGGCCCAGCAGTATCTATGGCCTCTATTCAACCCAAAGCCTTAAACCGAATAGGCAAAATCCTAAAAGTGCGATCCAGGCTCTTGGTGTAAGATTTGGGTAGCTCCGGACACATCCTTCTCAGCTGTAGGCGGCTCGCCTCTCCAGAAAGCCTCGGATGCAGAGGATGATCTGACCAAGCTGGGTTCTGTTATCGTCAACTACTCTTACCTATACTCCACCGATCTATGAATCTATCTATCTATGTGGACAGTCTTGAAGCGGTGTACAAGGGTTCGAGGATACGGATCTCTTGAAAACACCTCTTTGCGGAGAAACCTGTGTAGTGCCCAGCCGAGGGCCAGATCCTCCTTTGTCGCTGCACGCGAGGCATCCAGGCAAGACCAAGCCTGGTGTGGATATCGGCCCACCTGATGGGAGAATTTATGGATATAGTTCTTCGGATCCTAGTATTTGGGGTCTACGTTGCAGTGTTTCTGTTTCTATACCACATCTCGAGACAAGATCTGGAGTTTTGCCGTTTCCGTCTGCATATGGATAAACCTGCAGCCCTCAGAATTCAGTTTGTTCTTCCGCACAAATACTGGAGTGGCACGGACCTCCTCTGATGTCAGCGATGTTGGTGCTTGTGATTCCACAGCAGCCGCAAGCGGTGCCTCACCTGGCGTGGCTTAATTAAATTAAAGGTGTCATGGCTGCAGGGCGGCCTGGCGCCAGAACCGCTTGCTGACTGGCAAGTCCAGCTGCGGCTACGACTATGACGACGACGATGAATACTACCACCGCTGATGCTACTGCCACCGATACCACCAGGACCACCAGGACCACGAGGGCCACCAGGACCCCAGGACCACCAGCACCGCTGGAAATTTTCCACATCGTGCCTATCGTCATTGCTCCATCATGTTCTTCTCAATCTCTGTTTAACGAGAAGACGCGGGTTGATAAGTTTGGCACGAGTCATGTGTCCTTTTGGAGAAACTACATATTTCGCGTGCTTCATCCTATTGAACCGCAAATTCAGACACTTTCTTGCTAAATGCCACAGACCCACGAAGGCTCCATGAAATCGTCGGACACTGGGCCTGTCGGCTTCTGCAATGGCATCTGGGGCAAGGGCTTGCATGGTGCCTCCTGTCAAAGCGGCGGATTTACAGTGTGTAGGACCCACATGAGGCTGCGAGAGGTCCCCAGGAAAGTGGCACCTCTGGTGAAATAACGCTAGTAGGTTCTCCAGTAGCCTGTGCCGCCAAAGCCGTAGCGTTATTATTTGCGGCTGACGGACAACACTATATATGTCGTGACACACAGAAACTGATAGTCGCTCCTGTACAACTAGCAAGAGGTCTGCCGACATATTACTTGCTTCCTTGCTGGACTACAACAATACCGGCAGCAGTCGAAGCAAACGCGGCAGTAGCTCGAACGAGCGATAACAGCCCTAACCAGACCATTCAAACAAGAGGTGAAAGCAAATCAATGAGACTGTGATGAGAACTCATGCAATAACGCTACGGCAAAGGCCTTGCCCGGAAACTGCTGCTCACACGTGCCAACATCTGCCTTTGCATGTGCTATATACAAAAAGACAACAGAAATATAAACAGATCGCGCGAGCGACAAATGGTATGTTCGAACTGGCTGCTCCAGAGCGAGGTGAAGTAGCCCTATACCCTTGTATTGCACTGCTTGTTGTACCCTTGAGGTCCTGAAGCTCTGCTATAGGAAGAGCTTGGTCCAACGCACAATCGTGAGCGGCGCTTGATGCAAACGGCTCGGTCTGATCAGCAAGCTTCCCAGCATCGATTTGCTCCTGCGAGTTCGTGCTCTATGGACACTGATAGCCCAAGACCAGCCAATAAACTCAACTACAATCACATGCACCCTAAACATCAACCCCTATATAGGCCCTAGACTAAACCCTAAACCCTAAACCCAAACTTTTAATAACTACGAGGAAGCCAGAGCTCCCGCCTCGCCAGCAGCAAACTCAGAACTGCCACACATCAACACACAAAAGAGGGGCCCTGGAAGGGCCTGGACTGCTGCACGTGGATTGGCGTTGCTTGTATGGCTGTTGTGTTTGGGGTAAGTCATGGGTCCTTATCATAGTGTAGCGAAAAATCCTTCAGTGCTAAAATCGTCAGTGGAATCCCTGCACTCCAAGCCCTACAGCCGAAAGATTGCCAGGTGCCTGCTCTGATGCTTCTGACGCTGGTCGATGTGATGTTGAGGCAGCTGGACTCGGCAATTCACCTAGGCAGCAACTCATCCAGGCGCAACATCCCACTCCGTGGCATTTCTCGATGACCAAATTTGTCATACAGTGGACGACTACTTTTTGACGCTATCACACACCTTTTGGGGTGGGTTTGGCCAAGAGCCTGACTACTTCGTGATTGCTGATTCTCAATGTGGCCTGCTTGGTCGCGTGACAACGCGATGTATGTCGAAGAATGCTGGCCAAAGGCTTTGTGCAAGCCTCCGTACAAAGCTGTTGCATTGATTGAAGCCATCAAACCACCAAACCTACTGTCTGGTGCTTAGTAGAGAATGGGGGAATGGATCCCTATACTAGTCCCTATATAATCCCCAATAGTAGTTCCCATAATCCATTCCCGCATTCCCTACTAAGCACCAGGAAGCCTATAGAGAACAATAGCAGCCTGGATCAGACGCTGAGTTCAACTGTTCCAGACACTTACTGCATTGATACTGCCTATAGTCTCCATTGTAGTTCCTTTTTTTGGTTGACCAGTTTTATGGTTAGGATCCTACAATAGAGATTTTGGTTAACCAAAAAGAGGAACTACAATGGAGACTATAGGTGTTGGTCAGAGCTGTACCGGAGCACCTCATGGGTGCAGGTTCAAAGATGGAATGGTAATGAAAGATCGAAATTACGTCTGGCCGCCAAACGGTTGCCAGGGGCCTCATTCCTGGTAAACTTCCCTCTGGTATTCTAGCAACATCCGCCTCAAAATCTAGGAATCTAGGCAAAATGAAAAAATGCGGCTGAGGCTTGACACTGGGTCCTTTTCCTGCGTTGAGGTGATGTCGGCCGGTGAGTTAGGGAATGTGCGAGGTCGATTTGAGAAGAAAGTTCATGTTGGCTTGAATTGTCGCTTCTAAGGTTACATACAGCCGACTTCCTAAGTCCCTCCGTTTCCTAGGGATGGCACTGCGTCCAAGTCGCCAGCTGGCCTTGTAGGGCCTTCGAAGTCATTCCCTAGAAGCCCAGCAACCTATGTAGTAGACCACTGGATCACGGGCTACTACACACTCCTGTAAGGTTTATGGCTCAGGGCAGGAATCCATCATACTGGTAAGTGGGCGTCCAAGGAGGATCATGACTGGTTGTGACTCGCCGGAAACCACTACGATTGATGATATAAATCCTGCATTACCCATAATAAGGAATATACTATACCTTTATTCTCATGTTAAGGGTCGTTAAGGTAATGCAGGATCTATATCATCAATAGTATCCCTATCTGTGGCTACCCACCTTTGCACTAGTAACTTCAGTCAGGTCTCTCGAATGTCGTTGCATGGTTGGCCACACAGAGTCGAGAAGCTTAAGGCACCGTACCTTCATTTGTTGGAATTGCCCCCTGCGACCTTTCAGCCTGTGGTATATCTCTTTCTTCTCCTGTTTCGACAGGACTTCCACGGCCGGCGGCGCGGCGAGAGACACAATGCCATTCTTCTCTTCAAAGAGGTGGGCACGTATTCTGAGCCATTTTTGCTGGAAGCTGCAATTGCTTCCGGCTTTCTTCGCCAAATTAACCAGTATGTCAATTGGAAGCTCGCCGCCAGCATTACGAAGGATCCATCCATGCAGCATTTCGTGTGGTGTAAAAACGAATTTGGGCTTCTTCTGGAGGCCAGCTGCGGCAAAAGCCTTGCTCGGGAACAGCTGTTCCCACTCTTCCTCGGCTTCATGTGGGAATTGCAGAAAGAATTCCTGAAATGCTCGATGCGTCCACATCTTCACAGACACATGCTCAAACTGAAAACGACATAAACGACACAACGACCGTGACTGGAGTTTCTAATGTGGGGCCGAAAGAAATAGAATGAGAATGCAGGTTTGGAATATGTGGATACATTAGACTCTCTCTCTCTCTCTATAATATATATATATATATGTACATGTACAAAACCTTACAGAAGAGGAGGCTGCGGCCTGTGTTTTGGCAACCCACTATTTTCAGTATTTTGTATGTTCAAACATGTATTGTCCCGCATCGCCGCGTCAGTGCCGCCCCCTCGCAGTGCCAAGCCAGGCCATTTATCCGAGCAAACAGTCGCAGTGATGGTGCTCGTCTGCATCATCATCCTCTAAACTGTCGACGTTTTTTTGGAACTCGCAAGCTCTTCGCAACTTTGTGGCCGTGAATCGCGAACCCCCCCCCCCAGATGAGATCTATGGACAATGACGCTGATGTTCTTCTTGCATGCTGGCATTCCTAGTGTGACTGTTGGTAGTACCACTTCTGGTCTTAGGTAACGCATGTTCTTTGCTTCGACGTATGTGAAAAAGCTTGTTTGGCTTGATGTTCTTTCGTAGCTTGTATTGACCGCTGTCATCCCAGGCGAAGTTTCGGGTGGGTTCGTGCAAAATAAGCCTGAGCATGTGTTTGAATGACTTTCAGTAGCAAGAGTAGCAAGGAACCGGAGTAAAGTGCCCGTGGGGATCATGATCACCATCTTCTCTGTTCATCGTCATAATAATTATCACTATCATTGACTTTGGAGTTCAAGGCAGGTCGGAGTTCAGTGGACCTGTATCATGTGCTACAACCCCAAACCACAAGCAACAAGCCGCCCAACCCGGCAATAGTCATGGAAGAAGGCGTAGCCAACCACAACCCACAGGAGAGCGCGGCAGGGGGGAACCCACACCACAGGGGACCACACGGGGAAGGGGCGCACAAGCAGCACTGCACCGTATATGAATATAAGTATGTATATATATATATAGATACGTATACACATACATACATACATGCATACATACATACATACATACATACATACATACGTAAATACATACATACATACATACATACATACATACATACATACACAAATACGTACATACATACATACATACATAACATGTGTATATATATAATTATATAACTATGTACCGTATATAGTCACCCCCCGCAAGATCTACCCGCACCTATTCCAATCGACTCTACAGGTTGCTTGCATAAATACATACACGACTCAGATATGCCGAAAACACCGTAAAGAGCGGCATAATCGCGCCTTGATTTTTACGTGAATACAAACCCTGCTGCTACAGGTCACTGGTTTGACATGCGTAAAAATCTGTAGTTTAGGTGTGGGAGAAGCTGGAAATCCTGGAAAGTGTGGCAAGTTTGTTCATGTGGCAAGGAATTAAACAACATAGTAACATAGCTTTTTGCGTTTGATCGCTGTTTAGCGTGTCTTATTTAACAACTTAGACCTCGTATGACAAAAATGCCATGTCACCAAAATTATGCTTCTGTTGATTTTTTAAGCATTATAGAGTTTCGTGGCTTGAACCTCACAAAACGCTGTAATGCCCAACAAATTCAACAAGTTCCAACCCTAAAACTCAGCAAACATTGTAATGCCACCAAAAATGGAATTCCTGTTGTTTGAGGGGGGAATCTGTCCCTGGCCTGGCCATAGATGCCAGACTTTCGGTATTTTTTGGAATGCTTTAAGCATTGCAGTGGTTCATGAGTCTTGAGACGCGAAATTTGGTTTTCGTTGAGCATTCCAGTGTTTCCGGCACCCCACGCCCCCAAGAACCACCACTGCGGTAGATCTTGGGCCGGCGGCCGGGGGGTATGGATAAAGAACATAAACAACTAATTACATAGCCAAATAAATCGGTAACCATATATATATATATATAAGACGAACTAAGGGAGACCGTTTGACCAATTGTTCAGACCCCTTTGTCATTATGCGCTATTTCTGCCTGTGCCGCCTTGCTAGTGTATCAGGTGAAGGCAGGACGTCAACAAGTAATCGCCAGTGATGCAAACATGTACTGCACTTAAGGAACAACAAAAACAAGCCGGATATTGCAGCTACAACGTCTGCATCCAGGCCAGCACTTTCATGAATGACTTCCGCTTGTCAAGCCGGTCCTCTGTCACCGTCTGTATTTAGATTCTAGATCCAAGCAGGCTCTGGCAAGCTTTTTGGGAAGTAATCGCTGTAAAAGGGTTGGTTTCAACATATTGTGTGTTGTGAGCCTTGTTGGCGGCTGCGTTTGGGTATAGTTGGGCTAACAAGGATTGCGATTGCGGTACGTAGTCTGGACGCGATAATGCAGGGTTTGGGGTTTAGCGCCCATGGCTCAGGATTGAGGACTTGCCAAGAGGCCATCTCCCACTCTGGCAAGTCCTCCGTGGCCTCATTCAAGGGTTCCAGCACCAATATAGATAGACAGATAGACAGACAGCAGTAAGATAGTACAAACGGATCATGCCCTAACACTGCGTACTGCTTCTCAGACCTTGTCTCTCATGCCGGTTGCAGGCTTGAGGTTGCAGTTCGTCACTCACTGGCCATTCGCCCAGAAACCGGCCTTATCTCCACGACAGTGGACCCCAGCCCCACTTTCGACTTCGAGGCCTCCGATACCGCTGCGTGGGACTCTTCTGAAGAGCTGGGCACAGGAGGCGGTGACTTCGGTCTCGCAGGAGGCGGAGACGCATGGCCCGTCGGCCCCGATGGGTGCGGCGGGGGTGGACTCCTGGGTTGCGACCCTCCTTAAGAGGGTTTTGGGTTTGGGGGTTAAAGACTTCCACAGTCTCTCATGATGAGAAAGAAATGCTGGCTCCTGATTATCGCTACGCGTCCTAAGACATGGCAAAAATGCTTCGAAAATAGCCCCGGGTGCATCAGTGGCACAGAGGAGATCGGTTTTGCTGCTGACCAGGGATCCGTTCCACGATCTTCCGAGGGAGGCTGCTTTACCAAAGGTGGGCTTTTCCACAAAAGCGGCGCCTCCTTGTCGCCAGAGAGGGGAATCGCCTTGGTCAGCTCCATGCTCTGACTCCAAGGATCTTGCCCGCTTGCCCATGGATCTGCTGCCTGGAGCTCTTCAGGTCCTTTTGCCAAATTGCCTTTCGTTGCTTTCTGACGCCACAACTCCAATGGCGGCTCAGGTGGCGGCTTCTTGGGCGGAGGTTGTGCAGGCAGGGTCTTGGATGCGGATGGCTCGCCCCGTGCCTGCACAGGCAAGCATGCACATGGAAAGTCGAGCGTGAGCACTGATGCATACCTAGGTTGGCCACTGTCCCATACGGTACATCTACGCCAGACTTGCCGTGGATACCCGATGCCTCGCCGTGTGGGGTCGCTGTTTGGAAGGTCACGATACCTGTGGCCAGGAGCTCGCTGAAATTTCAAAAACCTTCCTCTCACACACAAGTCGAAATCTCATGTTTACCCATAGGCTCCATAGTAGTTCCTTTTTGGGATTACCTTATAGGATTCCCAAAAGGAACTCCAAAAAGGAACTACTATGGAGCCTATGTTTATCTGGCTTCTGGAGGGGGAATTGGTGACACCGCCTCCTGAGTCCATGGAGAAGAGATCGGACAGGGAACCGGGGAGCCGTAGGTCTGGGAACTGGTCATGAAGTCTCTCATGGAGTGCTCTGACTGAAAGTGCACCTGACGCTTTCTGTAATTCCCGGGCCATCAGCATCTCCAAGACGGTCTCAGTGAGCCCAATGGCTTGCAGAGCCATCGGCATGCTGGGATGACGCCCCTTCGACCGGAGCTGAACGGCCGCGCCATCGCAGGTGGTGGTGAACATGCGCCGAAACCAGGGCATGAGGTGCGCTCCAGTGCCAAGTTCCCGGACCCTCGCCGTCACCGGTGCACCTGTGATCATTGACAGCTCCTTGAGGACCCAAAGGCGGCGATTGCCTGTGATGGCGAACCATGCACTCCCTCGCCGCCAGACAAAGAAGGGAGGCAGTTGTGAAGGGTGCAGCTTTTGTATCACCAGCTCCTTCAATGTATCCACAAGCAGCATGCCGTTCCGGAAGTGAACCTCCACAAACATGACAGCTAATTATTCCGTAACAGCTGAAGAGGATGGGGACGAAGCTGATAAGTTCAAGAGTGCTACCTACTGCCATCCGCAATCAGCACTGCACCGACAAAACTCGCCAATGGACCACACGAAGCGGACAACTCAACAGTCCCATCATCAACAACAAGAAGAAGAACAACAACAAGAAAAGAAGCCACAGGATTCATGTTTTGATTTCCATTCCCGAGAACTATACTCAACCCTCCAAGCGTCACAAAATCTCGTCCTTTGACCTTGGGCTCTTGAAAAGCAAAATACAACATGTCTGGGTGGGATGGGGATGGTGTCCGAGCCTACTTGGACGTTCCTCCAGACTATGTTCAGTAGGACTAGCAAGATGGATTGCAACTTGAACCCCTATCCTCCTGTAAACCCCCCTGTCTTTCAAGCCCTCCGACGAGCCTTGATCGAGTCATGGGCCCAGCGGATCTGATCCACCCGGAGCTCCGTCAGCTCCTCCTCCGCGTGATCTCCGACTTCCGATGAACTCTCAACATCGTCGTCACCTTTTCAGGTTTAGGGTTAACTGTCAAGGGTTCCTTCTAGGGGTCCTTCCAGGGTTTAAGGGGTTGCTTTCTGGGGTTATGTACTTTAGGTTGCTGTATAGGGGGTTAACAAGTAGGTGTTTGAATGTGTTTCCTGTTTGCCTTGCTAGGGTTGAGGTTACCGCTGCTAGAGAAGGGTTCAGTACTCAGTCCTCGCCATAAACAGCATGTCGTGGGATGTCCGGATCCTACATGCTGCAATCTTCTTCCTATGGCCAATTGCATTCCAAAATACTAGTTCCAGGTCATGCCAACGGAACCGAGCCTAAGCCTAAGACATTGCGTTCGTATCAACATCCCGAACCCAATTTTGCGAAACACCAACCCCCTCAACCCACAAGAAAACTACCAAGTTTGGAGGCAAGCTTCCGTCGACCGAGCACTGAGAGTCTTTCTGCTGGTCGGTGCTCTTGACTTTCCAGCAGCTTGCTGCCGGCCGCGGGTCATCCCTGCCAGTCGCCGCCTGTCATGACGGGGAACCAACGAGAAATCCTGCACGGCTGGCAGTAATCAAGAAATAATGGTCACACTGAGAATAAGAATAATGCCAATCATAATACGAGTAACTATAGTAATTTACTCATCCTCATACTACTACTAATACTAATACAGAAATAGTATTAGTGATAACAATACCAATGGAAATGTAATTGTGTGGACTGCCAAGCCTCACATCCCGATCTGCGATTCGGCGCCCGGTAGTCGGCGTGAATCCACGGCGCATGAAATTCTAGACTACCCCTAGAGCTCCAGTTACCCAAAATAGTAGGTTGCGGGAGTACAGACTATGTGGTTGGCAACTGATTATCTAGGTAACTGGAGATCTAGGGTACTACATATGTCTGAATTTCATTGTAAAGGTGATAACGTCCCCCACGTAGTCGCTAGATACTAGATAGTCGTACTGTACGGTGCCCCAAAACACTGTTCCCAGACTTGCGGGAGGATCTAGAAAGTAGATCCCCTAATTTGGGGCCCTATACTACTAGGGGTACTTGTTGGAAACCCCCATTAAGGGATCTACTTTTTGGATCCTCCCGGGGGTCTGGGTTCTCGTTAAGCCCCCATCGAAGGCCCCTAGTTTCCAGGCCCTGTTCGGGGGGGACCGTGAGTTCATCTCTCTCGAGTCGGAGCCTCGCAAAGCGGGGCTTGGGCATGGGTTCTAGTGCTAAGTCTTGTGATCCAAGCCCAAAATAAACATAAGGTGTATGCCGATCTCCCTCCGGAGCTGGGAAGATGTAAAGCCGAAGCCTGCAACCAACCTCCACAAATCGAACCCAGTCAAGTCCACAAACATTCCGATCTGCTTTTGGGGCTGGAAACAAACCTCTATCCAGCCAAATCCCACACCAGGGCCTGCACGCGATTCCTTGCCAGCGACAGCCTCCAGTGCGGAGGGTTGCCATCCTGAGGCAAACCGATCTGAAGGTTTCTTGGGTTTATTCTGGGGACGACGAGTGGTCCAGGACACAACGTCTCAGAGTCTAGGTCCGGTGCCCGAAAGCCCTGCACGTATCACCGTTCCACAGCCGCCCAACATGCGAATCCTCGAGACAACCCCGAGAAACCCAAAGGTCCCCAGTAAGCTTCCGCTTCCACAGCCCTTTGAACCCAAGAGTATGAAATACCCAATCCTGAAAACAACCCTCCTAAACCCTAAATCCTAAACCCTGAACCCAAAAACCCTAAACCACTAAACCCATATAACCCCTATAAACCCTAAACCCTAAATCCTAAACCCTGAACCCAAAAAGCCTAAATCTTCAACCCAGAACCTCGAGCCGAAACATCCGAAACCATGGAGGCCTCCGAGACGATGAATCGGTCGGTGTGCTCCTCCTTGGGCTGTACATAGTAATGTACGTTTTTTTACATCGAGGTAAAAAAGCATACAGTACCATCATTAAATGCTTCAAGGAGTTTGGGCATGCGGGCTTATCATTGCAAGCCATGTCTCGCAAAAGGCCCGAAGCTTCGGCACAGAAGCCCGATGTGTCGGATGCCTGCTGTTCGCTTCCGGCATGACTTTATAGCTTTTGATTTTAGGACCCAAATTCGTTGCGAAAGCCTCAAGCTGAGGCAAGATGCCGGCTGTAGAAGTCTCCAAATGTCTCTGCTGAAGCTGTGCCACCCCGCTCCCGCAGGAAGTCCACCAGATCTGCGATGATGGCCTCCTCACCACTAGTAGGCCTGCAGGGTGGCAGTGGAAACGTCACAAGCTATAGCTACCAGCACTACTAAAGACTGTATACATCAAGCATCATCAAGTAAAGCGTATTGGAGTCTCGAGGTTCCAGGGCTTACCTGTAGCGCAAAATCCAGTGACATAGTTAGTGGCCACTTAGCTTCCAGGTAGCTGGGGCACCATGATATTCATTAGTGATAGTACTAACAACGGTACTAATATACTTAACAAACAAGCAGTTCAGGGCTGCGCCACACCTGCTCGAGGGCTTCAACTGCACGCTGGCGAGCCGAACAGTATACAGATGCGATGCCGTCATTGCCTGCACTGTCTGCGGCTTTTGGAATGGAATCTCTGGGGCTTCTAGAATATAGAGCCGTGGTCCTGACAGACTCGTTTTTGGTGGGGGGGGGGGCTTTAAAGTTCCTAGGGCTTAGAGTCCAGGTCAAGACATAGTAACAACAATACTTTAAGCGGAGGCTTGGAAAACAGAAACCGTATTCAACTATACCCCAATCTCGACTTCTGAGCAATAGAAACAGTGATGTTGTTCGTCGAACTTGCCTCCACGGAAAACCTGGCATGCTGAAGGCAGAACCGGCGCAGCGAACCCTTTAAATAAATGTGCCGTGCCACTTCAGGATGACATGTCTCAAACTCCGAGAATTCGCTGGACCGCATCGAACCTCCACGAGAAGCAATGAAACCTGCCAGGACTTCTGCGTCTGCTTCATCGCTTGTCTTTGCCTTCGCGACTATGTGTTCACTTGTCCTTGCCTTCAGGGACAGAGTGTAGGGACCTTTCGCCACGCGGGTGATAGTGAAATACTCCGGATGCCTCTCGCACAAAGCCCGCACGTCCAACTTCGGGACTGACTTCAGCAGCTGCTTGTTCCTGAACTGCGGTCAGGACTGAAAGCGACCGTAACAGTCTACCAAGAAAAGAAAGCATGTTATCTGTTGCACACCCCTACGCTGGTTACTTGAAACCATTCTTGAATAACACCCCGGGCTCTGGTGAAGGAAGGGTTGAAGGTGGCTCGATGATACCGACCCTGGAGGATCAGTCTTCTGCAAAAACTGGACGAGGGCAGCTACGATGAGGTTTTCCGACGGAATCGGCATGGCCAGCAGCCCACAACGGCCCCAAGGTGTTTGCTCATATCGGTTTGGAAGCTTCGGTGCTCACCTAGAGGCTCCAGTTCATATTTAGAATCCTATAAAGTTATCCCAAAGAGGAACTACCCAGAGACTATTCCTTAAATCATATTAGGGATCCTACTATAGTTTAAGGTATATTCCTTATTAAGGGATATCGGAGTCTCTGGGTACTATGGAGCGTATGGGTAGGGCTTTAGGAAGGCTTCAGGCTTTATTCACCGCCAAGGCTTCTGGAGATCCAGGACAGGCGCCCCCTGCTTGAGCCATGCGCCAGCAACAGCTACAGTTACATTTAATATGGGAGTTTCCGAAAATAGGGCACCCTACTATAGTACCCTAGATAGTAGGATCCTTATGTAAGGACCCCAAAATACGGTATTCCCCCCCCCGCCTTTTTCGGAAACTCCCATA
The DNA here is from genome assembly GCA_003297005.1 of Symbiodinium sp. clade A Y106. NCBI lineage: Eukaryota > Dinophyceae > Suessiales > Symbiodiniaceae > Symbiodinium > Symbiodinium sp. clade A. Next base: position 104,859 of record BGNK01000449.1, read on the forward strand.
GAGTAGCTAAGAAATTGGAGGAGAAGGTGGGCGTGAGGGTTCCTTGGGCTTTGGTTTGGGTGTAGCTGAGGCATTACGCGATTCCTCATTGCTCATTAGGGTTTAGGGTTTAGGGGTTTAGGGTTTAGGGTATGCCCGCTCAAAGGTAAGTGACTCCCTAGATTAGAATTCTGCGGGGTAGCGTAGTAGAGCCAAACTAGGGACCCCTGTACGGGATAATGTGGCAATTAGTCAGCCTTCTGTATTCAGCTTCAGACAGGCCACATACCTGTTCAGGGCACCTCCGTGCTCCTTGTCAATGTGAATAACTTTCATAATCGCTGGGCATGGAGATGCATGAACGAAAACGTAGCCAAGATACTGACAGCAAAAGATAACAGCAACCAGAGGCATCGTGTAGGCTGGATGCATACTAATTCTGATGTCATCAGTCTTCAAACCTCATGCCGAGCCGCCAACTCGAGTCTAAACCCTGATAAACCCGAACACCCCAAGCCCTAACACCGCGTAAACCCCAGAACCCTGAAGCCCTGAACCCCAAACCCTCAAACCGCGCCTTCACTTGGATGGGATAGGGTGAGCTCTTAGCAGTGCGGGAGGGTGGCCCTGTTAAGAGCGTTTAAGGTCGCTGCCTCACGGGAGGGGGGGGGGCGAAGTCCTCATACTTACGAGCGATCTTAACATTTTGCGGATGCAAATTCAAACTCCAATGCACTGATACACCCAAGTGCCGAAGTTTACCCACTCCACTCAGCTACTGATGTTCGAGCACTACAAACCGTTTTACAAACCCGAAGTCTAAGGAACCCCAAACAAACCGGCGAAGGCAGCCTCCATAGCCGAGGCGAAGACGAAAGCAGAAAGTGACTCCTCGGCGCAATATCTCTGCTGCATCGAGGGCGTGGCTGTTCAGAGCGTCAGACTATTGGGTGAAGAGGTGCATGGGTTCAGGGTTGAGGTTTTGGGTTTGAGGCTTTTTAGGCTGCAGCTTGCGGCACTCCAGTACTTCTATTCGCTGGATCCAGAAGATCACTTGGAGCATTGAGGGCCTATCGTGCTGTCGGAGGGCGCAGCGGGTTGAGGGGCATAGGTTTTGGATTGAGGTTGTGCTTACCCCAGATTCTGGGCTAGTTTGCTGCATGGTGGCCCACTCTCGGGAGCCAACGTCGACGTCATGGTACCCAAGATACAGTAACCTACAACATCATAGCTTTCTGGACCTCTGTATCCACCTCGGATGGAAATCGTTCAGCACCAGAGGGTAGTTCAGCGTCCTGCTGCCCGAAATGTTGGAACCAGTCCATATCCTATGTGAGTCGATATGCTCCATGTCGCGAAATTAGCGAAACCTGAGCTTGTTCCTTCCCGTGCCTCAGTTCCAGTTGCAGAACCATCGGTGCAAGGAAAGCATGCACAACCTTACGAACCCAACTATCTGCACCTACTATAGCAAGAACCAATACATAAGTAAACACATACACGCAGAAAGAGAATGATAATATATATATACACATACATACATACATACATACATACACATGTGTATGTATGTATGTATGTATATATACATCTATCTATGTATATATATATATGTGTGTGTGTTCTGTCAAAGAAGACTTTGACCGATGCTATATACATAACCAACTGGGCTTCTGGCTCGAGCTCCAAAAGTGGTTTCTTTCTGGTGGATAAAGGGACTTAAGTCACGACACAGGAACATCAAGCAGTGTAATTATTGTATAAAACTCCTAAACTCACCAAACACACACACACACATACATGTGCCCCTATCAAGCTAACTTAAACGAAGCGTCTTACGAACGAAGCCTCTTACGACAATCTTTTTTGACTCATGCTAATGTGGGGACTTTAATAAACAAACATAATCGGATCTTGATTTGTAGTATATACAACACAGGGACTACAAGGGCGTAGTATTTCTGATTCAGCCTTAAATGCTATATATGTCTAATACCCCCACCACCCGCCCGGATTTCTAGTAACGGCCCATGTACCCGAATAATATATACTTTGGCCCCAAAGCACCTATACCTAACCCCCCCAAAGTAGGCAAAATAATAGCCCAAAACCCTTAAAAAGCCATTATTCTACATGCTTTTGGGGTCCAGGTAGGGACTACTTTAAGGCCAAAGTATATTCGGGTACACATGATTTCCAAGGAAGGCCCAGCTTGACAAGAAGAACCCGAAGGTGTCCTCGCGGAAAAGGCCCTGGCTTGCTTCAAGCGGTGTGCCTCAAACAAGTGAGGGCCAAGTTCGCGGAAGCTCCCAAACAGCCCAGTTCCCCTTAAATGAAAAGCGCATCCTCAATATACATGTGGCTTGATCTCACGATTTATGGTATTTTCCCAGAAAGATATACGTATTGGACTCTCTAGGTTCCTACTGATGGAAAAATCCGTAAATGAATTAAGATTCGGGAAGTGGTAGTTACCTGGTAGTTGTGGTCCTTGCATCCGGGGTATAGGGAATGATTAAAGCAGACACACGGAAAACCTGACAAGACTGAACAGTTTTTACAATAGCATGCGTGGCAATTCTGCTGTGGACGCAACAATAATCAACCATTGCATGCTGTTAGCCAACCCAACTTAAACAGCAGGGCAACAAAGAAACCGCAACAAGAAGCGCCTCAGCGACACTTGCAGCCAATCCCTGACAACATCGTGGCATGACTTAGCCAAGGCATTCTGTGTGGAGACCAGAGCCAACTGTGCCACAGCAACCAGCAAAGGACAGCATGGCAGGTGCACAATTCACGTTGCACAATCTTCTCTGCAGCATGACGAAACTCCGTTGAAGTGGAGATGACTCACACATCTCATACAACAGGGATTTGCAGGCCCTAAACTTCTTCGTCTGGGCAATTGCACCCCCGCCTGCGCCGGCAGCACAGCTCTCGTCCTGATGTTTGGGATATTGAGGAGCTACTGCTACTCCTACTACTGCTACTACCACCACCACCGCCACAGAGGAAGGACTACCTGATGCTGCCACATTACTCTGCAGGTAGATTCTGTGTATTCTACAGATCATATACACATACACATCTGTTTAAATTTGAACTATCTATCTATCTCTGTGTGTCTGTCTGTCTGTCTGCCTGGCTGGCTGTCTGCCTGCCCGGCAGTATGTCTGCGGTCAGTCGATCTGTCGGTCTCTCTGTCTATCTGATTTTCATCTATCTATCGATTTGCCTGTCTATCTGTCTATCTATCTTGTATATGTGTATTTCCACCGGGCATTCTCAAATACGTGAGAAATGTGCTTGCAAATCCCATCACCTTCCAGGATCGGCCACACAGCTTCCATGTAGATTTCTAGCTTAATGTAGACCCGTGATTTGCAATCCCCTCTTCTTGAAGGCCCTATATAATGTTGGAACTCCCAATACTTTATACATCTGTCAGGGGTCTATGACGTTCTAGGACGCCATAAAAAAACCCTTCGAAGTCCTTATACAAGCTTTCAAAATCCCATACACGCCCTCTTATAAACCTATTAAACCCACACAATCTTATGAAACCCTATAGCATTTCCAACAAAACCTCACAAACATTATGTATCATGTTTTCCTGCCTCAGCAGTCGGGAACTACAAAATAGCCCAAGGCTTACTGAGCAATATCTCCCAAACAACTAATGGGGTGGGGTTTGGGGTTGTTTAGGGCGTTTGGGCACGGTCCAGAGGACTATGGGTTTTAAGTATTCATATGGGGGTTTCAGGGATGATTTAGGACAGCAGCGGAGCAAGACGCTACATGCTGTCATATCAGTCATATCGGACAAACAACAGAAAGGCCCGTGAACTTGTCAATTCCACTTACCTGGACGCCAAAAGTATGTAGAATAATGGCCTTTTAAGGGTTTTGGGCTGTTATTTTACCTACTTTTGGGGGTTTAGGTAGTCCTGAATCCTAACCTCTAATAAGCCCAAAAAGGAACACAAGCATACATGTGCTGAACCCACATCCCTAAACTCCACGACCCGCACCATTCGTAGAAACCTTCAGAGCTCACAAGCCCTGGAATGCCATCGACATCTCCTATGATGAAAGTCCAACCCTACTACAGGGGCCTTAATAATTGGAATAGGGTTTGGGGGCCCATTATACTATATAATTATAATAAGGAGCTCCCAAAATAGGATAGGTAATTATTGAGGCCCCTATAGTACCCGCCAAAGATGGAATCAAGCTCTTGCCTCGACAATCTCGCAGCGGAAGGAAGGCAGCTCGGTCTTCGACACCTCCTCATACAAACAAGGGGAAACCCGACCCAAGGGCAGAAAGGACCGAATCCTTGGGTGCATGGGTTTGGGATAGCAGTTGATTAGTGCCGGATGGTCTTAGCAACATAGACTGACTAAAAATTTGGCTAATATCTTGGGGAGTATCATTTTTAAAGGAGGTACTTGGACCCTCGGGGTACGGACCCTGTGGTGGGTGAGGCTTGGGGCGTATAGAAGCAGCTGAATACAGTTGAGAGTAGTGGGTCCCTTCAGGAGTTTGGGGTTTTGGGACCCAAAGGGTCCAAAGTACCTGTATAGTAGAATGTAGGGTTTCTATATTAGGAATTACTATTATGATTTGAGGAAGTATCCTAGGACCCTTTGGGGGATAGTAGTTACAGCATATACGGCCTTGCACTAGCAAGAACTATTTTCGGTTTCTGCGGAGCTCTGCATCTTCTGAGAGTCCCCGGTCACGTGCAGGTAATGTAGGGACCTGATTAAGAAACCCTGGGCCTATAACCCCAATATATTAGGATTCATTAAGGAAGCCTAATAATTAAAGACCCGAGGTTTCTTAATCAGGTTCCAACATTACTCAGGATCCTTCTGCTTAGGTGCCTTTTTGTTCTGCTCTGGAGGCCTCTAAACCCTAAACCCCCACCTGCAGCCGAAAAGACCTTCCTTTTTAGGGCTCCTTATTATGGTTTTTATAGATTCTTAAAAAAGGTGGGTCTTTTCGGCTACAGGCAACCTTATGTACACTTGCTGCCTTCAAGTTGAAGGCTGTGCGCAGGCTGTTCAAGTTAAAGGCTGTGCGCAGGCTGTTCTTCAACTACTGTTGCAGGGCCATCCTACGCAAATGATAAACAAGCATACCGCCAATACCGACTTCTGCTGTCGAAAAGCCTGTAAATAGTACCCACTTTGGGATACGTGGAGTCTCAGGGAAACATCAAGGCACAACAACAACCAGCACCACAAGCTAATCAAGGTGTACTGGCTCTCGGTGCCTCCTCCGCAGCACAGGCCACGCGCCTGGGTTTGGGCGGTTTGGGGAGTAGCTAATTATCGAGATAGTGGGTACATGCATGTTGCGCTTGTCCCTAAACCCTAGGATACCGGCAACCTACAGAGGCAAGCCTCGGCTCCTAGCATGTCGGGGCTAGGGTCGACTTCGATCAGGGAGCGAAAAGCTTTGCGATCTGCAACCATGGACTACCTGCAACAAGCTTCTGGGAGCACCGGGTAATCACAGGTGCACTAGTCTTCAGCCCCTCAGTTAGTAAGGTATGTGTATGCCGGGTTATCACAGTCCATCAACCTGCATATAAGACCCTCCAAAATAGGAATTAGACCATCCCGGAATCCTCAGTTTTCAGTCAATCTTGCCCGGATGTGCATCTGTGTGTGGGGTTAAGGGTGCAGTATCGGTCTCGGGTCCCGGGCTGGTTATTGCACAATTGGTTTCATTTGTCTCTTGTGATCCAAAACTTGGGACGTGGGCACCGTTGCTACTGCTGAGAATCCGAGCACAATCTTCGAGGTGCTATAGCAGAGTTGTCGCAGCAGTCTGCATTCTTGCCAGAGTAAAGCTCGATACGCAGTACACGTCCACACAATCGTCCCGCATACTACATGAAGCTGCAAGTGAAAATTAGAATCATCTGTTGATGGTGATTCTGTTGCGATGTAGTCTTGCAGACTTTTCCGAAGCTTTGCATTTGCAAAATCCGCCCGAATGCTCGCAAGAAAAGGTGCAATGTGGGATCCGTCAGCAGGCGTGAGGCGTTGCCGACCAGGTGCACAGTGGGCTGTTCCTGCCATGTCAACACCGGTTTCTCGAATTACAAACCTGAACAACAACAGCTTCTCTGGGAGTTTCGCACGGGTGCTCCGTCCATTTGGGATTTGTAGAAATACATACAGTACCTGTGAAGTTTTAACTGCAATTCAGTACCACGTCGTCAATAGAATCAATAGAATAGAAAAAGAGCACTAGCATACAGACATGGAGTGCGCAACAACTGAACTAGTGAATATGCACATATATATATATGCATGTACAGGCGTGTATATATATATATGTATTATAGAACATACAGAGAGCCATGAAGCATGTGTTGAATACTGCAGGATTGAACAATGCTGTCACTGCCAGCGGTATTGTGAACAGGGTGGAGCATTTTCTGGACACACCGCTGACCACCGTAGCCTGGGGCTCTCGTCCTCTGCTGCTTAGCTCTAGACTCTGAACTCTTTCGTTTAGGGTTTAGGGTTTCAGGGCTGTGGCTCCAGTTACCTAAATTATAGGTTACTAACTTACCCCAAGGGTCCATTAATCATATACTCTCCCAAATCCTAGCCTACATAACTACTATCCTAAAACCGAGAACCCAATAATTTGGTCCTTTGGGCCCTTGGGGTTACTAAACCTAATATGAGCAGCAACAACCTATTACTTCGGGAACTGGAGCCTACCTATAGTCTCCATTGTAGTTCCTTGTTTTGGTTAACCAAAATCTATATTATAGGATCCTAACCATAAAATTGGTTAGCCAAAAAAAGGAACTGCAATGGAGACTATAGGTAGAGACCGCCATCATCTTGAACCCTACGTCTGAACCAGTCCTCCGCCACAAAGTTCGTGCAGCGGACGGCGGCAGCAGCAACACCTTCAAGGCAAGTTTAGGGCTTAGGGTTTAGGGTTTTTGTTTTTGAGCGCCTTTTTCCCTCGGCAGATCTCAAGAAGGAAGTCTCGTCTTGGAGACAGGCTTGGATGACACTGCAGCTTTGGGTTTAGGGTTTAGGGCTGTCTCCAAACCAAGATTGCTTCTACATTGACGTTAGCTGGGTTCACTGGCAAAATTTCACTTTAATTTAGAAGCCTGCTCTCATTCTCAAAACTCCCTAAATCGAATAAAGCTAAACCCATATCAAAGTCTCCTCAGATCTCCGCACACTCCGCCGAAGCCTGCTGCATCCGAACAGTGCATGGGCGGTGCGTCCTGGCAGGAGTCAACTTGCGCTTCAGGCTTCTACGCTGCCAAGAGGGTTTAGGGTTAGGGTTTAATCTTGCATAATGCACACTGAGACTTCAGTCCCACCTGGCCCGTTCTCTAGGCTCTTGGGAGGTAGGATAGAAGAAAGCGTTACAATAGGGCGATTCCACACAACTAAGAGCGTGTTTTCTGTATGAAGTCGGCGCCATACCCTACTATGAAGCCCTCTTGCCTACATCGAAGGTGCCTGTCTACAGAAGCGCGTTTTCTATTTAACAGGACGTCTAAGGCTCCTTGAAACCCCAAAACCGTGAATCCTAACCCCTTCTTAAACCTAAACTGCCGTAAACTTGCCGCTCGGGACAGAGGAAGATACATATATATATATAATATATATATACACACAGACACATACTTTTGCATACCTACAGACTGCATGCATGCATGCATGCAGGCAGGCATGCAGGCATGCAGGCATGCAGGCATGCATACGTACATACCTCGTCCGGGAAGTATGCACATAAATACGTACTTGCATATAATCATACATGTGAACAGTAATTATTGCCTACAACTTCGGCCCCATGAGGGCACAACCACTTTTGCCCCTTGAGGGCACAGCCCCTAAACCTTATAAACCCCTAAACCTTGTAAACCCCTAGAACTTATAAACCCCTAAAACTTATATAACACCCTAAAACTTACATAAACCCCTAAAGCGTATATAAACCCCTAAAACTTATATAAGCCCCTACAACTTATATAAGCCCCGGAAACTTAAAACCCCCCCAACATCCCGTTAGAAGGAGCAGTCGCTTACTGCACCTCCACTTGAAGCCCGCAGTCGAGAATCGAAGCCTCAGTGCCTGCAATGGGTTACAGAAAGGTTCCGAAGTCTGAAAGTAGCTATACTAAGCCAAAGAAGAGGCTTTGGGACTTAGGGTTTAGGGCTTAGGGTTTCGGGTTAAGCTGAGGTTTAGGGCTTGGAGAGAGGAGAATCTGGGTTTGTGGGGATTTCTTGAGCTGAGGAGGAGGCTTTCTTTTTACAGCGCTCCAGGTTTAACCGTTTCATAGGGAGTTGTAGGGCTTACTACCCGAGGAGCCCTCCGCAGGAGATCTGCACCAAACTCCACCCAAGAACCCTGCAACTGACAGGTTTACCTAGAGGCTCCATAGTAGTTCCTTTTTGGGGTTCATATTTAGAATCCTATAAGGTAATCCCAAAAAGGAACTACTATGGAGCCTATAGGTAGATTCATCAACTTCGAAGACCTAACCCCGAACCCGCTTTCGGAACCCTTGTTTGCGCCCATTAAGGAGCCCTTAAAAATCCTTTGTAGATCCCTCAAACGGAGCCCTTAATCGACCCCAGATCCCGATCCCTTAAAGGAGCCCTTTGAAGGCCATAAGCCCTAAACCCCAGGCCCCAAGCCCCAATTCCTTAACTCCCCAAACTCCTAAACCCTGCAACACTAAGCCCTTCAAAAGGAGCCCTTTCAGCTAGGTTCCCCAGTATATACCTATGATTAACAAGGGTATCCTTGTAATACGGTATGTAACTCAAAAAGAAAAAGCGCAAAAGGCTACTACTTGGGAACCCTTTGAAAGAACCCTATTCTAGTTATAGTATAATATACCCCAAAACCCCATTCTAATTATCAAGGCCCTTACATTACTACTGGGGGAACCCTTTAAAACAACCCTAATATAGTTATAGTACAATATACCCCAAAACCCTATTCTAATTATTAAAGCCCCTACATTACTACTGGGGGAACCCTTTAAACAACCTTCAGGTTGCCTCCGCAGGCAGCCTCTTGCAGCATCGCAGCATCGCCAGGCGGCCCATTGGCCATCCGGAAAGTGCTGAGGCCTTCTTGCGGTTTGGGATTCAAAGGTTTCGGGTTTCAGGGTTTGGGGACTTAGGGTTTAGGGTTTCGGGGCTAATTTCGACCCGAGCCCTATACTACACCAAGCTAAAAGCTGAAGACGACCCGCCTTTGGAGTACCTCTGGGAAACGAGTCCCCGCGAGCCTCGGCGAAGGCCAAGTTGACGGCAGATGACCTCGAAGAGGGAGGGGTCACTGGTCACTCTAGGGGCGTTAATGATTAGAAGAGGGTTCTCGGGGTATAGTTTTATGATAGTGCACTTACGTTAAGAAATTCAGAAACCCTAAGGCCTAAGGAATAAGAGAACAGTATTGGTATTTAGCTGAGCCCCTCGATTAGGGTTGCTGGGGTTCCGTTCTTGAAAGGGGACTCCGGGAGATCTACAGGGCTTATGAGTATAGGGTTTAGGGTTTAAGGTTTAGGGTTTAGGGTTTAAGGTTTAGGGTTTAGGGTTTAGGGTTTAAGGTTTAGGGTTTAGGGTTTAGGGTTTTAGGTTTAAGGTTTAGGGTTTAGGGTTTAGGGTTTAAGGTTTAGGGTTTAGGGTTTAAGGTTTAGGGTTTAAGGTGTAGGGTTTAGGGGTTTATGTCCTAAGTTAGGGTTTGGGGTTTTTAGGGTACAGTGAACCCCAGAAAGTTGGAACAAGGCTTCAGGAGGATTAGTGTTAGGATCCCTTATACTTTACCTTAAGGCCATGAGGAGAATGATGTTCCAACTTTCTGGCTTCTACTGTAGGGGTATCTAAGAGTTGTATCGGGTTCCGGGCCTCTCGAGTTTTAAATTTTTTAGCGCCCCAGCAGCATTAGTACTATAGGGGCCTAAATATTGACCAATACGAGTAATTATAGCCCTCTATCTTAGAAATCCTTATAGATAGCCCTATTCCAATTATTACGGCCCCTTTCTCTTGCGACAGCTCCTGGGCTTCAAAGCTGAAAGACCAGCCACGCCGAGGATTCCAAATCACCGTCATGCAAGGGCACCCCCGAACCCTGGCTGCCAACAAACGACTGCTTCTGACACACTTTAGGGTGTAGGGCTTTAGGGTTTAGGGTGTAGGGGTAAGGTTTATACCTAGAGGCTCCATAGTAGTTCCTTTTTGGGGTTCATATTTAGAATCCTATAAGGTAATCCCAAAAAGGAACTACTATGGAGCCTATAGGTAGGCTATGAAGATGGAGAAGCTGAGCTGCGAACTCCAGTGCGAAGATGATCATGATATAGGCTGGCGATGATGCTCATGAGAAATGGCGATGCACAAAGATGACACACCGATGACGCCCATGCTGATGGTGCTGACAGTAACACCATGCATGCGCACACTCCAAATCTACGAACATCCATTCTCTAATGCAGCTCTAAACCCTAAACCCAAAATCCTGAACCCTAAACCCTAAACCCCTAAACCCACTCCATGAACAGCGTAAGTCACGAGAAACTCCCTACCATAGACAACCCTGATCCCCAGCATCAATGATCCTGTACCCTTACACCCCTATATAGGGCCCCAAAAAAGCACATAAGCAAAAAATACGATAGGGATATCCCATATAAACCCCCTTATAATGAAGCCCAATAAGGTAGGGATATCCCTATAAAATGCTTATGCTTATGTGCTTTTTGGGTCCCTAACTATAAGCTCTGAAATCCCGGTGTAACAGTGAACGCCGGGAGGTCCCCAAACATGCCGCCCTTCGATGGCGTTCTAACACCCGGTGCTCAAAAATCCGGAACCCTGAAACCTACAAACCTCAATATCTTCAACCCTAAGCCACCAATCCTAACTGATGCCTCAACGTCTTAACCCCAAGACCGCGAGCCCTCAAATCTAGGGCACTACGCGCCCTAGACCTTTAAAAGGTCTCTGGAGCCCGGAGCCTTCAACTCTAGAAGCGTTGATATAGGGGTATATTGTACTAGTAATGGTAACAAGGAGCCCCCAAAACCGTATTCAAATTATATTAAAGCCCCTACATTAAATGCAGGGTGCTCCTCTACCCCGCCTCGGCCGCAGGAAGGCCCAAGCCGGGGCTTCTTTCGGCCAGGCAGAGCCAGCCTGGATTTCGAAGGGGCGCGTCTTCTTCCTCTTCTTCTTCTTACTGCTTTTCTTATCTTTAATTTCTTATGTTTCTTATCATGTTTCTATTATTCTTAATTCTTCTGGCCTTTGATTATGTGGTTGTCGTTTCTGTTCTTGGTGTTGCAGTTGTGGTTGATGCTGCTAACATTAGTGCTGATGCCGCTGCTGTTAACAAAGAGTGTGTGTGTGTGTGTGTTATTAGTGTTCTTGCACGCGTATACCAGGTTTGTGATGATGACGTTGATGGTGATGACAATGGTCTTGTATAAGGATAAGGATAATGCATGGCAATGATGAGCTTCACGAGAGACATGGCAACAAGGGACGTGTAGGTTCATGACCATGACCATGATGACGACGGACATGATGATGCCTCTACTGCTATGATCACAGGAAAAGCAACTCAATAACACCACTAATAACCCTCAGTATATTACTATTGAAAAAAGAATACCGGTGATGAGGGTATATAGCAATAATCTAACCAATCAAACAAAGATACAGTCATATTAATAGTTAACAGAATAACAATCGTGGTTACTGATAGTGCTCACAATGGGAACAAGAAGAAGACGAACAATGACATAAATATCAACATCAACAACAATCGGAATAAACATAAAACACAATCAGAATACAACACAACGACACGTAGCATACATGACCGTCGGAATCGTAGAAACTCTTGCATTTTATCACCACTAGCATCTTCATACCTGTTGGCAGTTCGTGCAGTCGCAGCTTTGGTCGCAGCTGTTGTTGCTGTGGTTTTCGCTGTCGCTGCTGCTGCTGCTGCTGCTGCTTGTTGCTTGCTGCTTGCTGCTTGCTGTTGGCTGCTTCTGCCGCCGTGCGATGAGCTCGCTCTTACCGACTTTGGTAGCTTCTTCGTTGCAGACAACCAGAAATCTACCCATATGTTTTTGAACCTGTTCTTATAACATTCGACGTAGAACCTACCTTTGGTTAGTAGGGAATGGAAGAATGGTAGTAATAGTAGTTATAGTTGTACCCCATTCCTCCATTCCCTACTAACCAACGGTAAGAGAAAGGATTAGGGATGATTCCAGGCCTGGGGCCTCGATGGCTTCGGTCCAGAAAGGAGATTTCTGGCTCTGAAGACCGGCTGGCATGGGTTTCGGGTTTAGGGCTTGAGGGTTTAGGGTTCAGACTAGGAGACATCTAGGGGCCTTAATGATTTGGGTTAGGGTTTTAGGCCCCATGATACTAGAAGTATAATAAGGAACCCCCCAAAATAGTATAGGCAACTATTAAGGCCCCTATAGTAACCCCTTAGTAGCTCTGTACAGTACCGGGGATACTGTACTGGTTCCTTGTGCTCATTTGTCACAAGGACACACCCCAAAAAAAACTAGACATGGAAGTACTGTGGGATTCGGTGGTGCACACTGCACTGGAATGCTTTCGCCGACAAGACCCCTGCTAAAGCCCCAAGCTACGAGTATAAAGACCCTGAACGACTGTGTGAACATCCGCCCAGTTGCGCCAGCGGCTAGACATGAACACCTCTCGCAGAAGGTCAGCAACTGATGAGTTTGGTTCGGGGTTTAGAGCTCCGAAATTCTTCAAACACAATGCAGGGTTTAGAGTCTTAGCCAGCTCTTACCGGGAGACTGAATTACCATGATTGTTGGATAGCATAGATTTCATGCCGAAGGGTCCTATGTATAACCACAAGAGAAAAAAAACGAGCAGTTGAACATCATAGGATCTTGGCGTCATGAGTCATGCCTTATCATTTGCAGAGTTATTTGAGTCCAGAGTTATCAGAGTCATACTGCCTGAGGCATGTCTGTGGTCGGATGGAATGGCCGGGAGGCATAGCAAGAGCAATGTATCCCGAAACATTTAGGGTTTAGGGTTTAAGGTTTAGGGTTTAGGGTTTAGGGTTCATGCGTCTGAGGCAAAGAGGAGGAAAATATAGCAACATCTGTGGCACGAAGCTCCGAAGCCAACACCGCTAGCATTAATCAACGAATATGCTTTCCAGGATACCATCGAATCAACCAGGTAGCCACAACAGGAACTACAAAGGAGAGTACACGTAAGCCTGAACTAAGCTCTCAAGCCTCAACCTGAAGCCCGGAAGCCCTCAAGCCTGAACCTTGGAACCTTGAACACTGAACCCTAAACCCTAACCCGTAAACCCTAAACCCCTAAACCCCCAAACCCTGGCAATCCCTGCAACGCCACCCACCTCCACTCGTCCAGCATCTGTGTTGCCACCTTCAAGACCCGCAGCTTAGTGTGTTGCGTAGGGGCCGGCCTTGAAGACTTAAATTAGGGGTTTAGGGTTTACCTTAACCTACCAAAACCCACAAAAAAGTAGGGTCCCTATAAATTCCATATTAGGGTTTATAATAAGAACCTACAAAAAAGTAGGGTTTGGTAGGTTAAGGTAGGGTTTAGGGAAGGGTTTTGGGCCCCTTATACTATAATTGGGTGGGCTGGCAAACTTAGGGTCCCTTTTTGGGTCCTTATTCTAATACGGCACCTTAAGGGTATCCAAAACGGGGCCGTAGTTTTGACAACTACCCAACTATCATCAGGAACCCCCTATTTAGGCCCCTATAGTAGCATACCGGCGAATAGAGCTTCAGATATAATCTGCTACGGACATAGGAGCTATAGAGGGATATGTTGCCACAAAAAAAGGCCCAACACCGCAGTCTTGAGCGCAGACTGAAGAACCGGAGAGGGACAATATTCGCAGAGACTCCTGCACTACTGACGAGGGGACACGAGGGGGGTCATCTCTCCCGGAATGACAAGCCCCAAGAGTCCATGTACTTTACAGCATATACTTTGGCCTTCCTGTAGTTCCTATAAGGGGATGTTAGGACACAAGTATCTATACATGGGCACATGGACACTTCGAGAAAATCCCGGATTCTCAAAAGCCGCTCCCGGGCATGCGATGTGTCCACGGAGAAGCGCATCCAGCCAGTGGAGCTCTGACGCAAGTTGAGCCCCCCGAAGGTGAAAAGGAGCTGCCTTCTTCTTTTTAAAGAACTTCGCACCGAGCTCGGCAGCTCCATTGGCTGCCGCTTCCCATCCACTAGAACGGCTTTGAAACATGCCCGTCTTGCTCGTCCACGACACTCACGAGCTCTATGTCCAGCTGTAGGACCGGTAGATTGGCCTCACGGAGGCGCTGGAACATCGCCTTGGAGCTTGCTGCATTAGAGCGAAGGTGGCAATGGTGTCCGCCTTTTTGATCCTCATAAAATTTGACTGGTCAGGAACACTGCAGACAAGGACAAATGCAGGAGACAAAGCACAGCCTAAGGGCCCGCTGGAGGTTTTGCCATGAAAGCATCAAAAGTAGTCCTGCAAAGCGCATCCGAGAATACGTACAATAATCCACTGATATGATTTAAGCTTCAAGGTAAAAAAATTAGGGTGGGGTTTACTGTAGGGTTTCCAAAGCCTGCCAGTCGCACAGGCACTTCCGGCAACACAGCCGCGGCGGCAGCCGCCAGAAGCACCATTGCGGAAAGCCGGATCGCTGGCTTCGTGATGCGCTTCACCAGGTCTTAACAAGTAGACGAGGCTTCTTTGAAAGGATTCTAAAGTAAGGGCTTTATGGTAAGGGCTTTAGGGTTGAGGGCTTAGTATGAGGGCCGTAAGACTTTAGAATAGGGTTTTGACATGTACTGTTACAGATGCGCATATCGGAATACTACTGCTAAATAGTTTGACCCCTCTATTGAACTGAAGGAACGCTTTTCGAGGCTTTAAAGCTTTATCCAGGGCTTACTAGGTCTTACAGAGGCTGTAGGATCGGGGCGATCTAACACACTTTACTGTCTGTTCGGGCATTCGGTCACAAGTAAGCTTGATGAGAATAATGTACATGTACATGTACTGAATATGCTTTAAACTTTAAACCTGCATGCCAATTAATTACATATGTACCCTACAAGACTAGGGTTTGTAGGGACGTACAGCCATAAAGAACCCTAACAGCCACTCACAGAATTCCAACAGCCCTGTTACCCCCCTCCCCCAGCTCCCAATTATCTAACACAGAGGTCTCAATAGTAGGATGTATTGGTATTGGTAAGACTCGAAGTGCAGTGAGGAACTCCAAGGAGTTTATTGGTAGTTAGTCAGGCCGCTATATCAACTCCCTCTTTTGTCGAAGGCAGCAGGTCCATGATGTAGATGCCCGAATTGTTTTTTTGTTTGGGGTTCCTGACTATTGAAATCAACGAAAGTATTGAGGCCCCTTATCAGGTGGAGACAAGGGCTGTTTCGTGATTCTCATATAGGGGCCTCAATCAGTAGAACAAAGTTTTGGGGTATATTTCTGCTAAAAATATAGATGGACCATACCGGGATGTTATCAGTCATTCATTATTCCGACCCCCGTATTACGTATCCGCTCTCGGGGTTCTCTTGGCTCTGGCTTAATGCTGGGGTGTGCTTTGTTTTGGGATCTTCACTTTAGTTATCCTGGTGTGTACTTGGGATCCTTTGCAATTGTGGTCTTGGGATAGAGCCCTTAAAAGACCCCCTTGAGGATCCCTTTAAAGGAATTCTCAAACCCAGGACTTGGGATAGAACCCTTAAAGGACCCCGTATACAGCTCCCTTTAAGGGAACCCCCAGACCCAGGCTCCCAGGTGACTTCTTTGCCGAGCGCACCCGCAAGAAGGTAAGTCTTTTGCCCGAGAAGCCCGGTAACACATTGATGTAACTGGCAGGTTGCTCGTTTAGGGGTTGGGGTTTAGGGTTTATAGGGTTTATAGGGTTTAGGGTTTATAGGGTTTAGGGTTTAATAGGGTTTAGGGTTTATAGGGTTTAGGGTAACTCATGTCATGGAACTGGCAGGTTGCTTAGGATTTGGGGTTTCGCTTATCTAAGTGATCGAGAAAGCTTTTTTAGTCCAGGAAGTGTTTGCTAAATCAGGGGGGATAGTATTCTCTGGGCAACCTTTGTAGTATATATAGTTCACTTGAGGTTTAGGGTTTAAAGTAGAAGCCAGAAAGTTGGAACATCAATATCCTCAGGCCCTTAAGGTAGAGTATAGGGATCCTAGCACAAATCCTCCTAAAACTATGTTCCAACTTTCTGGGGTTCACTATAGGTCACTTGAGGTTTAGGGTTTAGGGTTTTGAGGGTTTAAGGCTTGGGGGCTCTTGGGGTGTAAAGTCTTTAAAGTGTATACGGGAGTTTCCGAAAATAGGGGACCCTACTATAAGTTACTATAGTACCCTAAATAGTAGGATCCTTATTAGAAGGACCCCAAATAAGGTACCCCTAATTTTCGGAAACTCCCATACGTTCTATAATCATAGGCCTTAAGTCCACGGGCAGCGGGCCATCTGCACTGGTCTTCTAGGGTGATATTACAGCCGGGAGAACTTGATCCTCAACGGCACCTAATCTGAGCAGCACATCTGAAGCCTCCCCTTCAGGGATAGTCAACAGCAGCTGCGCATTTTTTGAATGGTGAGAAAACAAGAGACGCAACACCACGAAATACCCAAAGGATTTAGCAGGGTAAGAGGGCATGAGCCTTAGACAAACCTACAGCCTTTGCTCTCCCAAACATTACTTTCAGCCTTGGTAGAGCCCTTACCGAACTACCGAACCCACATAAGAACCCCTAATCTGCCTTAAACCCCAATTAGGTCCTGTGGACCCTCAGGGGTCAGGCATGCGGCAGCTGGGAGCAGTGGAAGCTTTGTTGGCGACCTCAGGCAGCCCTAACGGCTCGCCGTGACGTGAAGTAGGTCCTAAATGAAGGAGCAAACCGAGTGCTCGACTGTTGGCGGCCGCTTCATCAGATTTGTAGGGTTTCGGGTTTGTATGGGGCTTTCCGAAAATAGGGGAGCCTAATGAAGTATTCTACATAGTAGGATCCTTATTATAAGGACCCCCCAAGTAAGGTACCCCTAATTTTCGGAAACTGCCTTATAGAGCTTCGGGGGTTTCGGTTGATCGTCTTCTTCAGCTGTCACAGGAGTAGGACGCACAGTATGAGATAGATATACTGTACAGCATGTTGAGGTGCGTAACACCGACCATCACTCTGGATTGCAAGAGACACTAACTTCAAGTTTTGCCTAACGGGCATGAAGACATAGCAACATCATTCCCTAGCGTTCCTTACGAAAACAACATACCAGAATGTACCCCAAATCCCTGTTGAACAATTCAGGCAACCGCGGTTGTTAACTCAGTTATCCACACAAAGCCTTACCAAACGAACTACATTTTAAGCTGCCTGGCTGCCCCTGGATGTTGTCAAGTGCGTGCCGCTTATAGAAGTTTTCGGGTTTAGGGGTCATAGGACTAATGGGGTTTAGTGTGTAAAAAACCAAAACCCTACATCTCCGTCTAAGAAGCGCCGAAACCCCTAATCCTAATGTCGAAGCGTGAACTCCGAGTAAGTTCCCACGTATCAATATCGTAGACCCCTTCGCCTATCCTTACTCTCCCAAGCCAAACCCTACCAAAACCCACGCTTTCAAACACGCAAGCATTGTCAACCCGTAGATGGAATCGGTTATAAGGAACTGAATGCATGAACGCGGCAATGGGAATAGCAATAATGACAATGATACGTGTCTCGCCTACCCTAACCCAAAACCCCAACAATTGAAACCCTAACCCGAACAATAGAGCCGTATAAACCCCAATATGGAAACCCTAAACCCAAAATCCAAAACCCCAATGCTTGAAACCTTATCCCGAATGATTGAACCCTAAAACCCTAAACCCTAAACCCTAAAGAGCCCTAAACCCTAAACCTATAAAACCTAAACAGCCCTAAACCCTAAAGAGCCCTAAACCCTAAACCTATAAAAACCTAAACAGCCCTAAACCCTGAAGCTAAAGATGTCTCGCCTAGGGCATCACGAAGAGATCTGCGGATCGGCTTCTTCGAGTCTTGCACGCGCTGCTCAGTCATCTCTGGCCTCTCTCTGAAACCAGAAAGGACGGTTTAGGGTTTAGGGGGTTTAGAGGGTTTGGGGGTTTTGGGGTTTAGGGGGTTTTGGGGGTTTAGAGGGTTTGGGGGTTTTGGGGTTTAGG
>BGNK01000449.1:123170-218109 GCA_003297005.1 Symbiodinium sp. clade A Y106
AGAGGGTTTGGGGGTTTGGGGTTTAGGGGGTTTTGGGGGTTTAGAGGGTTTGGGGGTTTGGGGTTTAGGGGGTTTTGGGGGTTTAGAGGGTTTGGGGGTTTTGGGGTTTAGAGGGTTTGGGGGTTTGGGGTTTTGGGGGTTTAGGGTTTAGGGGGTTTGGGGTTTTTGGGGTTTTGGGGGTTTAGGGTTTAGAGGGTTTGGGGTCCAAGGGGAGCCCCTTGTGGCCCTTACCCAGAGAGCCCAATACCCCTTAATTAAGCAATATACCTTAAATTATAAGGGGCTTCATATTATGATTTAAGCTATATTCCTTAAGTAAGGGGTATTGGGCTCTCTGGGTAATAGTGGATATTTGGGGTCTAATGGCGGGTAGTTGGGGGGGTCTGAGGGTCCAAAGGACCCTATTATTCGTCTTTTCTGAACCCAAAGGACTCCGTGTCTAAGGGTCCCAAGGACCCTAGAATAATTAGGGTTGTGGGGGTTCTTCTATGTTTGAGGGTTCTACGAGGGACGGATTTATGGCCTCTCATAGGGGTTTGAGAGGCTTTGAAGGTCCCGACAATCAATAATCAGGTAACCTTGGGTTCAGGAAAGTAGTTTCCCCAAGGGTCCAAGTACCCAATAATCATATATTCTCCAAAATCCTAACCTACATAACTACTATCCTAAAACCAAGTACCTAATTTTTGGGTCCTTTGGACCCTTGGGGTTTTGTAGGTTGGTACTTGGGAGAGTATATGATGATCAGGTACTTGGACCCTTAGAGGCCTTGTGTGGGGAGCTATAAAGGTTTCCATTCGGGATCTAGAAGAAGGGCTCCTTTGAGGGATCCAAAAGGCTTAGTTGCTGAGTTCATAGGCCCCCCAAAGTGTACACTTTTCGTTCTATAGTGGGCAATATTAGCCCAAAAAGTGTAAAGTGTATCCACTCAGCTACTAAGAAGGGTTCTATAGGGCTTGAGGGTTAAGGTTCAGGGTGAAGGCTCAGGGCTTAGGGTGCCTGGCTTAGGGCTGAGGACTGGGGTTTTGGATGTCTTACTGCGCTTTAAAGTTTACCTTGTCTGTTTGAGTATTTTTTCGGATCTGTTACCCCTAAACCCTAAACCCTTATTCTTAACCCGAATAGTTCTTGGGAATAGGTTCATCTGGTCATTTGGGGTTTCAAAAGGAGTCCATGGGGCTATAGGGTCATGAACAACTGTTGAGGGTTTAGGGTTTAGGGGTTTAGGGTTTAGGGTTTATAGGGTTTAGGGTTTAGGGTTTCGAGAACGCCGGCACTCCCCGCAGGAGAGAAAAAAATCAAGTGAAACGAAAGATTCTAGTATATAGGTACTTTGGACCCTGTGGGGCTTCAAAAGGAGTCGATATGGCCATAGGGTCATAAACAACTGTTCTAAGCGGCACTCCCCGCAGGGTTTATAGGGTTTAAGGTATATAGGGTTTAGGGTTTATAGGGTTTAGGGTTTATAGGGTTTAGGGTTTATAGGGTTTAGGGTTTATAGGGTTTAGGGTTTATAGGGTTTAGGGAAGCCTGCAATGCCGGAGTGCACGTGGTACCTGGAGGCCCGGATGCTGCTTCCTTGCCGCCTCCAAAATCTCGAAGTGGAACTTGCCCAACAACTGAGCTGCGGCTTCTCCCGGCAGGTGAAGAAAGCGCAGGACCTGTCCAACCTGCACCTCTCCATGCGCCCAAGATCCCCACATTGTCACAATCCATGATGTCTGATCATCGACATCACATGCTGCAACAAGACGACGATCCTTGCCGCCATCTTCGCCTTGCTCCAAAGCACTCACCTCAAGCCTCCGAACTTCTGCGTCCGAACGTCACTTCCTGCTCGGGAACGAGCTCAAGGTCGCGCAATGACACCATGGCAGAGGATGCCAGTCGGGGTTTGCTAGTATCTAATTGTCCCAAAGGGTCCAAAGTACATGTATAGTAGAATGTAGGGTTTCTATCTTAGGGAATTACTATTATGATTTGGGACGTATCCCCCATAACAGTACGCACCTATAGGACCCGGTGTATGATTATGTATGGCGAGGGTCTTGCTTATGAAAAGCTGTACCTATAAGGAATAGCGCGTAGGGTGCATGGCTGCGGTCAACTACGGCTTCTGATGATGCTGAAGCCTGAAGCCTGAACCCTGAAGGACAGGACAGCGATTCCACCAAGCGGCATAGAACGAGGAATGAGCTTGTCAATGACCTGCTGCCAGGGCATGCGACCACACCATAAACTCTACACTTGAGACCCGCTCGAACACCCAAAGGGTCCTAGGTACTGTTATGGGGGATACTTCCCCAAATCATAATAGTAATTCCTAATATAGAAACCCTACATTCTACTATATGGGCCATATAGGTACTTTGGACCCTTTACGACAGTTAAACCGTGTTAAACCCTACACTACACACAGAAACCCTTGACTCTCAACCCGAACCCTTGAACCCTCAACCAGCATCCCTGATCCCTAACTTAAAACGGTAAACTCTCATCCCTCAGCCCTAAACCATCGACTCCAAATAAATTCAACAAAAAAACGCAGCATACCCAGAACCATGCAGCACGTTACATCCCAATGTTCCCAGTCAACCCAAAACATCATGGTTCATCAACTACGGCCCAGATCGCGATATGCTATCTGTCAAAGAAGCCTACAATGTGTCCCTCATAGAGAAGGCCCATTTTCAAGCCCCGCCCCGCCGCCAATCTGCACGGAATGTAAATGCGTGGATAAATAGAACCATGTGTTGAGGCATATTGTGCTCCATAGAACCATGTTGGCATTATAACGGCGCGCTATCACATAACTAATATTGTAGAAATTGTTGTGTCCGCAAGAGCGCAAAGAGTCAGCCAAGGGCACCTGATCGTTGTACTCCTCAATGCGATAGTGCCTGAAGAGACTTACATCTTGACATGTCGAAGACCCCTAATGCAGGGGCCTTAATAATTAGAATAGGGTTTTGGGTGGTAGGAAAAACAATAATTATAATGAGGAACCCCCCCCAAACCCTATTCTAATTATTAAGGCCCCTATAGTATCACCTCTACAGTCCCCCCTTCGAAGCCGGACTGCAAAATCCTCGTACAGGCCCTCAGTACTTCAGGTTGAATTTTCTGGTTTAGGGTTTTGAACATTAACTACCAGTAGCTTCACATTGTCAGATCAGAACACGAACACAATAAAAGTGCTCATGTATCAAGCATATAAGGCCTGCTGGCCCAACAAAGCGTTGCCTTGTGATTCTGGTAGGGCTCTATGCACGTATTTATGTATTTATGTATGTATGTATGTATGTTACCTATGCACGGTAATACAAAACAGGAACAAAGACAAACATAAACCTAAGCCCCATGCCTTCCACTATCCCCTGAAGCGTCTTTGCTTTCAGGCCCCGTAGTAGAACGAGCAGCCAACCGAGGGAAATTGAATGAGGGGGTGCGCAAAATTGACGTCCCTGAACTAACGTGGAACCATGATGTACGACCATCGCTGTGCTATTTGGGATTCCGTCCCGGGTAAGGTCCGGGCGACTACGTTATCGGGCTTAGGGCTAGCGTTAATGCAGAAAGAGTGGAGGATAGCATATCGACGCCAGGTGCTCAGCGCGGGCAATCCGAAGACTCCTAGCATACAAGTAGTCCTACTTTGTTGTCTGCAGTCTATGAAATATTGCCTGCTTTGGGGTACTTCGAACCTTGGGGAAGTAGACACTGGAAAAGCCAAGTCCCCAAGTTCTTAGAGAGGAAGGACGTAAAGTACGGGGTTGTGTGAGGTTTAGGGCTGCCAGGGTTAAGGGTTTGGAGGTTCTTATGACTGACTGAATCCTGAGCATCCAAGGACTTTTAGACTTTGACTACCTCTACGCCCTAATCGAGAAACTTGATAACCGAAGCCGTTGGATTTAAGGTTCCTTTCAGTTGCGCCAATGGGCCCGAGCCCCAACACACACTACTATGCGGGTCTTGATAATTCGATCAGGGCTTTGGGTTGTATTTCGGTCTAATAAGAATAATAAGGAACCCGAAGGAATAGTCTTGGTAGTTATCTCAGCCCCTTAGTAGGGTTTTGCATAAACTCCCACTGCGAGCGTAGAGGCATCACAGTCTTGTGCCCCATGAATCCCTCGATTGCCATCTTCAGCGCAACGAAGGCCTGCGACTGCTTCACTCGAAGAAGTTCATGATCCGTGGATACAGTTGGACGACATGAGAGCGGGGATATCCTAAACCCTAAACCCGTCTAGGGCTGAGTTTAGGGCTGAGACGCCCTCTTTCGGGTCGAAGCATCGCAAGCTGTACGACATTCTGGTGTTCGGTAAAATAGGGACCTTATATAATGATTAGAATGGGGTATTGGGGCCCGTTACACTGTAGTTATAATAAGAAACCCCTATTAAGGCCCCTATAATTAGTATGGCAGCTGGTCCCTGGTGCATTGCAGAAGGCGCCGAAGGCTTTCATCATTCGAGCTGCCGAGCAGATGTGAGGTAGTTGGATGCGTACTTTCTGTATGCGCACGCTGTGAAAAGGCTCGCTTCTGCATGGAACTGTCTGCTGTGCTCCCAGATGTTGACCAGCAAGACCACTGCTCACGTTCAAGACTCTGGCTTGGACCAAGGATGATGATTGTCAAGGGTTCCCGTGTGGGGAAGCTGACCATGTCTACGCGGTTTAGAACAGTTAAAAGACGGGGTGGTGGATCAATCATGCAACCTAAGAAGCCATAGCTGTCGCTGTGTAATAGTCGGCGTGAGACCAAGGCAACCGTGTACGTCCGGCGGCTTCGTTCCTGCTGGTAGTGAAAGCTAAGAGTAGTCCTGCTAAAACAGGCATGGCAGTCAAGCGATCCCAGTACATATCGGAAAGACTTCAACGCCGAACTTTACAGAGTCCTCAAGCCTACCTAGAGGCTCCATAGTAGTTCCTTTTCGGGATTACCTTATAGGATCCTAAATACAAGCCACAAAAAAGGAACTACTATGGAGCCTATGGGTATACCCTACACCCTAAACCTTGAATCTTCAGGCCTCACACTTGGCCCTAAACCCTGAACCCCCCATAGTGCCTTTATCAAGAAACCCTTGAAGGCATTCCTTAGTTGCTGAGTTCATAAGCCCCAAAAAGGGTACACTTTCATTTTCATAGTGGGTAATATTATCCCCAAATTTGTAAAGTGTATCCACTCAGCTACTAAGATCCTTAGTAAACTTACAAAGGCTGAAACCGAAAAGCCACGGGACCCTCTCCACCAAGACGAAGGTGAAGAGCTGGATGCCAGGACCCATGGCGGAGAGATCCCAAACGCTCATGAAGGACACGTTGTATACGAAGACTTCCTGAGTTTTGGAGTTTACGGTCACGGCTTTGGAACGATCGGTTTAGGGTTCTGGGGCATAGTCTGTAGTACTTAGCTCCTAAACATGTTGCCCCCAATAAGCACAGGTCGTGTGCATGCACATACAAATATATAATAAACACACACACACACACGCACACACACACATGCGTGTATGTGTGACAGAGAGAGAGAGTGTGTGTGTGTGTGTCTGTGTGTCTGTGTGTGTGTGTGTTTGTGTGTGTGTGTGTTTGTGTGTGTGTTTGTGTGTGTGCGCGCTTGTGTCTGTCTCTGTGTATACTATGTTGTTTTACAGTGTGAGTATGTGAAGATGTATATGTATATGTATATATATACGACATATTTATCACATAGATGCACATGCATGTTTGTACATGTGTGCCGTGTGTCAATATGCAGAAAACATATGCATCTTCATCGCATGTCCTTGCGCATGTCTGCATGTAACATATATGTCTATACACCCATGTAGCGTGCGTGTGTACATGTATATATGTATACATATATATATATACTAGCAATTTATATATATATATAGAGAGAGAGAGATTCTGTGAATGTGCATGTAACATATGAATGTGTATGCAAACAGTGAAAGTAAACTTCTTCCTTGAGACTTGACAGAACAAGCTGGGAGTCTCGCAAGTGTAAGTCGAGTCTCCGCAGGCTTATAGCGCTTAGGGCTTGGGGCATTAAATTTAAAGTTTCGGGATTTTGTGGTGCGTTTAGAGGTTGTTGTTGACAAGTGGAATTGATGAGGGGTTCGACTTGAGGGTGAAGGGTTAATCTTACCTGCCGGATCGTACTGAAGTGAACCCGTGCTCAGCACTAGCATGGAAGGTCAACCCTGTTCCATTAACCCTGAACCCTAGACCCTAGACCCTAGACCCTAAACCCTGAACCCCTAAACCTCTAAACCTCTAAACCTCTAAACCCTGAACCCTATACCCTCAATCCTAAACCCTAAACCCTTAAACCCCTAAACCCTATACCCTAAACCCCTGAATCCTAAACCCTAAACCCTAAACCCTAGACCCTGAATCCTCAACCTGAAGCCAAAAGCCCAAGAACTCTTGAGCCGAAGCCCTTGAAATCTTAATCCCAAAGCGTACGTTACGTATCTCCTGTTGCCTGGTAGGTCTCGAAAGGTCGGATGAAGGGGGGGGGATAATCCTTAAATAAGAGTCCGTATATAAGGGATCCTTCATCCTACCTACCTTCATCCCACCTTTTGAGGCCTCCGAGTAGGGGCCCTGTTGCATTGATCCTTCGCCTTAAACACCCTCAGATTTGCATCTGTTCTGTGGTTTAGGGCTTTGGGTTTAGGGTTTCGTAAGGTTTAGGGTTCTTTTTGAAGCTTGGGGTAAACCTTGGGCCCCCAAACCGTAAACCGAGGCGCCACGTAGCAGGTCAAAGTGATGCCGATGAAGGTGAGGAAGCGCAGGATACCGGCCCATGCGCCGATCCCGTCCTCTTTAAAGATGAGGCTCTAGCAGGTTCCCTTGAAAGAGGGATCTAGGAGGGTTCTATGTTTAAGGCTTAATTACCTACTTGTCGGGTATCATGGGGAACCAAAGGTTAACATTTTTCATAATATAAGGATTATATAGGGATTATACTACCCCGAAAAGGTTAAAGGTTACCTACTCTACAACTAGGATTAATTTACTTAAGGGAACACTGGAGAGATGACGACAAAGTTACCTTACGGAGTTCTTGCAGGGATCTATAAGGGCTCCATAGAGGTCCTTGTGGCTGAAGGCGTCAGGGTTCAGGGCTGCTGGTGTTATAGTTTGGGAGGTTTCGTGAGGCTTGTAGCATTTTCCTAGGGTGCATACGCAATTTGTAAGTAGTGGCATAAACGTATACCACCCAGAAACTCCAATATCCCTTGATTAAGGAATATTCCTTAAATCATATTAGGGATCCTACTATAATTTAAGGCATCTTCCTTAATTAAGGGATATTGGAGTCTCTGGGCAGTTGGTGCCCTTATAAACCCTGAACCCTAAACCCTAAGCCCTAAACCCCAAGCCGTAAACCCTAGAAGGAGTCAAGGGTTCGAACCGTCTTGCAAATTCGAGTTCGAGCTAACATACGGACTTGGCAAGAACTCTGTAGACTCTCTTATGGAGCCTATGTAATATAGGGGTCGTAATCATTAGAACAGGCTTTTCGGCCCATTGCGCTATACTTATAATCAGCAACCTCCCCCCAAAACAAGAAAAAATAGTATAGGTAATTATTCAGGCCCCTCTAGTACCAATTCCCTGCTTGAACAAAACCCACATGCTTCTGCCGCAAAGCTCGATCTTTCGGGTCTGTGTCAGAGGTCAGGCTGTCAGGTTCCTGCTTGGCTTCCTTTACGGGATCTATATCGGAGTTTCCGAAAATAGGGGGACCCTGATATAGTACCCTAACTAGTAGGATCCTTAATATAAGGGATCTATATAATAGGGACAAGTGTAGGCTGTAGATCTTGACCTGGGGCTGGCAGCCCGCTTCCCAAAAAGCCCGATCTCGATTGTTGGGAGTGCAGGCTGTCGACGGCGCGGCACCGCCAAACGAGCTGCTCTCTTCTGCAGCTATCAGCAGGCTGAACGGTGCAAGCGAGAACTGGAATTGGCATTCGCGTCATTGCTGCAAGAGCAGAGGTGCAAGTGCAACCAGCTCTTGCAAGAGGCCCATTTGGAAGTTTCTGAAAATAGGGGACCCTCACATAGTATTCTAAATAGTAGGATCCTTATTATAAGGACCCCCCCAAAAAGATACCCCTAATATAGCAGCCTAAATAGTAGGATCCTTACTATTTGGACCCCAAAATACGATACCCCTAATTTTCGGAAACTCCCATTTTCGAGGTAGTCATTATTTTGGATGTCATCGGATTTCCGGGGCACACTCAGGTTTCAGGTATATAGTAGGCCGGAAAACCTACCTTTTTAGGGTTCCTTATTGTGGTTTATATATACAATTTCGTAAAAGGGTCAGTTTGGGGGGCCAAAGGCAGGGTTTAGGGTTTAGGGTTCAGGTATATACGTTCTTCAACGAAGCAGTCTTGAGCTCTGTTTGGACCCTTTATAGCCAGATGTACAGATGCCTTAAATCAGCCCCGAAAAGAACCCTACATACTATAAACCTTAAACTCAAAGGGCTCCGAAGGAAGTATCAAGGTGGGCGCTGCATGCCAGCTGATGAGGGTTTAGGGTCTAGGTTTTAGGGTTTAGGGGATTAGGCATGTAAACCCTAAACACCCTATCCTTAACCCTCCCACCTTTTTGAAGCCCTTGAAAATCCCCTTGAAGGGAATCCTTAAAGAAGCTCTTAGAGGAAACCCTCATAGTACCTATAGTATCCCTTAAAGGAGCCCTTAAGGGACCCCCAAACCCTTACAAACCTGACGTTTAGGGTTTAGGGTTTAGGGTTTGCAATCGGGCCTGCGTTTGCGGAACGACCCTCCTCAGGCCGTAGGAGAACCTCTGCTCTCTGCTGCAGGTAGGACGGTTTAGGGTTTAGGGTAGGCTCTGGGGGTCCCTTAAGGGCTCCTTTAAGGGTTACCATATATAGGTACTAGACGTACTACGAGGGTTTCCTCTAAGGGCTTCTTTAAGGATTCCCTTAAAGGGGAATATATATATGTATAAATATATATATATATATATATATATATATATCACATATACATATAAACATATATAAATACATATATGTATATATACATATATATATATATAGATATAGAGGGCTTGGGGCTTAAATCGGACCCTCTGGAAGACCTGCGGTGCACATGACCTCCCAACACAACAAAAGCCTCCCTTACGGACCAGTCATTCACAACCGCCACACGGTACCTCGAAAGGGATCGAACTACTGTTGATGATATAAATCCTGCATTACCTTAAGGACCCCAAAACTATGCGAATTATAGGATACTCCTTATTACGGGTAATGCAGGAGCTATATCCCTTAACCCTAAACCCTAAAACCCTATAGATCCCTTAAGGAACCATTATGGGTAATGCAGGATTTATATCATCAACAGTGGGGCTCCGAACTTAAAGAAGGCGCCCCTCCGACCTCAGAGGCCTGAGCCTGAGCCTTCTTACCCATAATGGTTCCTTTAAGGGATCTATAGGGTTTTAGGGTTTAAAGGGCTTTAGGGTTTATAGGGTTTATAGGGTTTAGGCATATAAATCCGGATTACCCATAATGGTTCCTTTATAGTGTCCTAAATCATTAAAATAGGGTTCCTTTAAACGGGTCTATAACTACTATAAAGGCTACTATAAGGATTCAGTATAGGGCCTAGATAATTACCTATAGGGTTCCTTTAAGGGGTCCTTTAAAGGGCATCCATAATAGGGGTCTATGGTATAGGAGCCTTAATAATTTCCTCAGCTATTTTGGGGGTTCCTTATCAGATTTCTAGTATAATGGGCCCCAGAACCCTATTCTAATTATTCAGGCCCGCAATCAAAGGCAGGCCCAGAAGCTTGAAGGCAGTCAGCTTCTTGATGGGGAAGTTTGCCAAGAAACCTCGTAGCACCGCATCAGTCGCAGGAACCAAAACAGCATAGGTAATTATTGAGGCCCCTAGATTAATAGAGGGGCCTTGATAAATATAGAGCCGGGTTTGGGGTATATTATATTATACTACAACTATGTATTTGTAGTTATTTAAGCTCCAAAATTACGTGCGCCGCGACTCGAGGTGTGTAGCGTAGTTGAGCGCGAGCTTACACACTACGGCCGTAAACCATTACTTGTGGCACCACATAACTCTTACTTCAAACCGAAACCCCGAATCCTCAGCCAACCCAATCTGTCGAGCCCCTGAACCCTATCATATGGGGTATGGTTTATATTACCTGTATCCCCATAATAAAACCCAATATATACACTCACCAATATTCAAAAGGAGGCCTATCTACACTCACCAAAACGGCAATGTAAACCCTACTTCATATAGCCCGGCGGCCTGCAACTCCAAAGCCGTAAACCCTCCAAATCCTAGACCTTAAAACCCGAAGATGCTGAAGAGAACATCGCAAGAAACCTATTTTGGCGTCGTATTTTCACCATGTGAGACAAGACTCCAAAAATCCAGACAAGACTCCAAAAATCCTAGACACTGAAGCCCTTGAAAGACCGCTAGCACACCCTCCAAAACCCAGAAAACCCACACAGCAGCCTGTGATGACCACGTTGCTGAGGCCACTGCGCCGAACGAGGTTAAGCTCTCAACTGTGGCATGATATTGTGGACTCAAAAGGTCGAAAACCCTTCACAAACTGGATGGAAGTTCACTGTTTAACGAACCGCTACGCCCTGAGCCCTCACTATAAATCCTTGGCCAAACTCCTCGAAGCCAAGCAGCACAGGAGGCAAATCGATGGGCAAAGCGCTCCGAACCTCAGGTTTAGGGTTTAGGGTTTAGCTCGGGTTTAAGGTTTGGGGTGAAGGGGTGTAGGGGTTTACAGGTTGAGGGTTTAGGGATTTCGATGGTATAGGGTTTAGAGCCTAGGGTGGAGGAACTCCCAAAAGTAAGAGTGGCACTAGGGACTTGTACTTTTGAGGCTTCTCATATTTGTTTCTATAAAGACCATACGATTTAAGGCTTTGTTCGCGTTGCGATTGTAGCTATTGAAAGGGCCTGGATGTTTCGACTGCCTGGTATCATCTTTGCATTGATCAGTTGTCTACATTCAGGGTTTAAGCTTTTTTGAAATGGCTGAGAGCTTTGAGTTGCAGGTTCTGCATTGGCCCAGGATTTAGTCTCTAGAGTCGCAGACAATCGTACCGCACCGAAAGTCCCGGCTGCTTTAGGGCTTAGGGTTCAGGATTTAGGGCCTAGGCGAGCTATAAGGTCGTGTGAGGCTTCTTGTTCAATGATTCGGGGACTTTGCACGTAAGCTATATTCGCGGCTATGAGTAAGTTATGAGGACTCTAGCTGGGGCAAGACATGGTCTACTGGTCGCCTCGAGGCCAATGCAGAAAAGAGACAGCGCAGGCATCGTGGGCTGATTCAATACATAGGATGGGAATGTGTCGCAACACGACTAATTGCAACAAGAGCAATAGAACATAACAGGAAGCAAAGAAAAAGAGAGAGAGAGAGAGCTGACACGCGAGGAAAGGCCCCCTTAGCGAAACTACAAAAAGGGATTGATAATGATTCGCTAAGAAAGCAGCAGTATTCTTGAAAGCAGCAGTATGTACCCCAAGCTGGGAGAAGTATACACCACAACTAAACGCCCTGACAGCAAAGTACTAGTAAGTTAGAGTAGGGTTTCGGGTACTCTCTACGAAAACTACCATAAGGAATCGGCCGAGTAGTCTGGGTACTTGTCTCGGCTCCTATGGTTCCTAGTTCCTGGAGAGGCAGGTCACATCACGATGAAGCCGTAGTTCGTCACGATCTGCATGTAGTCGGCAATCTCCTGCACCCCAGCACCCTAAACCCTAAACCCTGAACACAATGCAAGATTCGATTTCTTGCAAAGCTCCGGGAGCCCGAAAGTTTCTGAGCTTTACATTCTGAGCCAGTAGGATCCCTAATATGATTTGAGGCATACCCACAGGCTCCATAGTAGTTCCTTTTTGGGGTTACCTTATAGGATTCTAAATATGAACCCCAAAAAGGAACTACTATGGAGCCTCTGGGTAACTGGCAGCCCAGAGGATTCATAAATCCGATACTCCAAGACACACATCCTATGCCCGCAAGCCCTGCACCTGTATAGGGTTTAGTGCTTTGGGCTTAAGGTTCATAGGGTTTAGGGCTTAGGGTTTAGTGTCTAGTTCTCAGGGTTTAGGGTTTAGGGCTTAAGGTTTAGGGCTTGGGGTTGAGGTACACCCCTCCAGATCGAAACCTAGCAACCCCGAAGCCCAAGGCCTTCTTACAATCTAAACCCGCTAACACCCGTAAGCAACCTGCACACCACTCATCCACAGAACGTCTGGGGAACCCTAAACTCCAAAGTAATTGCAGGAGCCTCACCGAAAAGACTCCCCGATTAAGGTGCCGCTAGTTTAAGAACTCCCGGCAACTAAAACGAAAACCCAACTCCCTAAATCCTCCCTCCATAACCCGAAACCCGAAACCCTAAACCCGAAACCCGAAACCCTAAACCCTAAACCCCTAAACCCTAAACCCTAAACCCCAAACCCTCCATTAACGATGGGGTCGGCCCTGAGCGTCCTCTGTCTCATCGTACTCGCTGAGCATCGCCTTTCAAGGGTCTCGCTTGGAGACAGGGCTGTAACCACAAGAAAGGGGTGTAACCACAAAAAAGGGCTGTAACCACAAGAAAGGGGTGTAACCACAAAAAAGGGCTGTAACCACAAGAAAGGGCTGTAACCACAAAAAAGGGCNAGGGCTGTAACCACAAGAAAGGGGTGTAACCACAAAAAAGGGCTGTAACCACAAGAAAGGGGTGTAACCACAAAAAAGGGCTGTAACCACAAGAAAGGGCTGTAACCACAAAAAAGGGCTGTAACCACAAGAAAGGGGTGTAACCACAAAAAAGGGCTGTAACCACAAGAAGGAACACAATCGAGAACCACAACAAGAAACGCAGGGGGTTCTTTAGGGTTTAGGCTTTAGGTTTCTTCGCGCGAGTGCACTGTGCCGTCTTCCACACAAAAAGACCCTACCTACAGTCTCCATTCTAGTTCCTTTTTGAAATTTTGGGTTAACCAATTTTATGGTTAGGATCCTGTAATATAGATTTTGGTTAACCAAAAAAAGGAACTACAATGCAGACTATAACTATAGGTAAACTCTGCCTAAACTCTAAATCCCAAAACCCGGACTCCAAAACCCGACCTCAACCGTAAACTTCAAGCCGGAAACTTGAAATCCCCAACCAGCCCGACGCCCAGACCTGGCTTAGAGTTGCGGGTTTAGGGTTTTAGGGGACTATACTTCCCTAAATAGGCCTTATTAGGTCCTTATCATAGGTATGCAGGCCCCCTACCCTCCTCCCCCCACCCCACAAAAAAAAACAAAAAGAGGAATGGTACAGGCCTTTGCTAAAGGCTAGAGTGTCTGCCTGTCGCACTGGTTTTGGCTTGTGATGCAGGAGCCAAGCAGGGGTCGGCACAATTAAAATATTGTCCCAGGAGTGGTTATTGTTTAGAGTATTAAGCTACCGGATCTCCCTTCCTAGCTGATGAAGCCCCCATATTCCTGAATCACCGATCTCCACCAACCCCCACATGTCTGGAAAGTTACAAACCTTGTTTTCTGAGACGATCACCTTCAACATCATCATCATCATCATCAATCAGCATCGCCATCACCATTGTCATGGGTTTGGAGCCTCTGTCTTTAAGGCCCTAGGAAGGAATATATGAAACTGGTTTTTTCATGTTTCAACAACCGTGTTGTCAGGGCGGCCTTCAGCCTTCGTACACCTCGTGGTCCTCATAACTGTATTTGAATTCCTTGCACAGGTCCTGCGAAGTCCACGGTTTAGGGTTTAGGGTTTAGGGTTGCATAGGGCCCAAAGAAGCCCAGCAAACTAAGCCACGCACTCTCCAATCAGGTCTGGCGCAGCCTCAACTGCTTCAAAGCTATCCGTTGCCATTGGCACCCCCTGGCACAGTCCCACATGCCCCGTGGCATTTGAGGGTACCGGGTAGGGGTTAGTTCTGTTTACCCTGAACCTTCAATCCTTAAATCACTTAAATCCCTATCGGGTTGGGTTTGGTTTAGATGACAGTGGTGTGGTTTGGGGCGCTTCAAAAGGGTGTAGGAGAGCTGGGGTTGGGATTATCGTTTTGGGCTTCAAGGCCTCGATCCCTTGGAATTGATTAAAGGAATCCTTGTGCTTTTTGGTTTACGAAAAAGGTGCCCTCTAGGGTTTAAGAATAAGGTACCCTTTAGGGACTTTAGGGTTTAGGCATAAGGTACCCTGTAGGGTTTAAGAATAAGGTACCCTGGTAGCTCAAGAAGCTCCCAAACCGCCTGCCAGCCGTACGCCTTAAGCTTCAAGAGGCACCGTTAGCAGCTGCAGCACCGGCAGTAGCTGCATGGCCGCAGCCCGCACCAGTGCAAGTGCAGTACGTGCAGGCTGCACAGTCACTTACCTGAAAACTAATCACTGGCGTCGCGATCGAGTTTAGCGTTTAGGGTCTCGTGCATTAAAATTCATTATCGCGAAGGTTCAGGGTTTAGGTAAGGAAGACAAGTGCGGATGAGTCAAGGCAGGAAGTGATCGAAGAACAAGTTTACGGTCACACTGACATCTCAAACACCCAACACTCTGAAGAGCCTAAGCAAGCCCAAAAACTTAAGGTCTACCAGAACCCTGTTGCCGCAACCCTAAAGAATCCAAACCCAAACGGCACGACAAAAGCATAGTACTGCAAGGATCGCTCCTCAGCCAATCCAACTGCAAGCTCCGCACTATGGAGCAAGCCCGCTGCCGCAGCCACAGCTTCAGCTGGGGCCCTACTCGGTGGGTTTCGGGTGTAGGGTTGAAAGATATTATAGTTGCTGAGTGGGCAGTCTTTAACCAGGCTTCAACCTCCCAAGAAAATCACCTAGGAACCCCCTTTTGGAACCCCGTGTCAAACCTAACTCGACATGGCCAAACTCGACGATAGCAGTTTGCATGGCATTGTCCGAAACCGAAGACTGCTAAACCCATTACCTACAACTCCTGAAGCCATAACCGCTAGTATTTGTTGCTGAGTATCCTGGTGCCAAGAGGTTAACCTGCTAATTGTATTGGGCAGCGGAATGTATGTTGTGATCCGCTGCCGTTTGGCCCTTCGGGTCATACATGGTCATGCCGGATAGCTTCACAGTGGAAAGGAGTGCTACACCCTTTCCGCGGGGACTTTGGCCTGATGGACCCATCGGAGCCGCCGCAGCCAACACGTGCACTCTCAGGAGGCACGGCCCGACAGCGCCCACAAGCAGCCTGGCTGGACCGTCGCACTTTGCGCATGTCGACGCCGAACAAGCAGCCTAAGCCAGTCGAGGCCAAGAGCATGCCCAGGTGAAGAGCGAGAGCAGATGGGGCGACCGATGAGGCGCCAGCAGCGGCAGTGGCAGCAGCCGTGGCAACCGGCCTGGACCCACCGAGGCCTGAGACGGGCGGCGGTGGTTCCTGTCCGGGCGACCCACGAGGACCGCCACCACCAGGAGCACTCAACAGCCGAGCTATCCGTGCGGAGGCTCTTTTGGAACAGGCGAGGGCCGACCTGTCGGCGGCCAATTCAACCATCCAGCGTCTGCAGATTGAGAACAGGGACCTCCACGCAAGGGCTCTGTTGGCAGAGCAGCGGGCGAGATGGTACTATCAGGACGATTGGCTAGGTCGAAGGGACTGCCAGAACCCACGATCGACCCGCCGAGGGCGATCTAGGTGCACGGATCGAGGAGATACCTCCCGATCCTCCACACCATGTCGTTCGAGATCGACTCTGCGTCGCGATGCGACCGGTAGGCTGCAGACGCCACTCACACGAATACTACCTACAAGGAGTATTGGTTCTGTGACTTCTGTGGCCTTAGATTCCGACAATGACAGTAAGACTTCAGTAGCACTCTCTGCCTGACAGGAGGCTGAAGGTGAATGGCTGCACGTTCACGTTCAATTACGTGTACAGTCCTGTTTGCCGCGTTGGCGACATGCATGTTCTGATCTGTTGCCGCTTGGGCCCTTGAGTCTTAGCAGATAGCGTCGCAGTGAAAAGGAGTGCCCTTACCCGGTTTCCTTCTTGCACAGTGTTGAACATCGCACCACATTTTTCGAGTTCCCTGATCCTTCAAGACTTCAAACAGGGTTTGAGGGTAGGCTGTTGGTTATAGGACTTATGGTGCTGTAAGGCTTTGTACGGGCTACAATGCTTGAAGTTGACTGTTTACTTCAGGGGTTTACATCCAGGATGCGAAGAGCAAAACCCGCTGCGCGCAGGTGGGAAAGTCATATGCAGCCATGTGAGGGTTCGGGCTTGTTGCTTGTGACTCCAACTAAGCTACTTGTCCCGGTTACAAATACCCCTAAACTATTTACCAGTGCTTGCCCATGTGCCTTCGAGGATCAGCCTTCTACACCAGCAAGACGAGTACGGAGATTAATCAATCAGAGGTAAGAGCTTTTGATCCCTAAAGCCTAAACCTTAAACCCCTAAACCCATCGCTTCTGGAGTGAATATTCTATGTTTGTTCTTTTTTCTGCCTCGCAAACGTTGTGACCCTACACTTTGTCTTCAGACCGTTGGTTCTGAATTCTCAGAAACGTGAAACATAGACAAAACACAACGGTTAAGCATAAGTTGTAGGGATTGTAAAGTCCCGACCCAAAATCTCAATTTTTCTGCAAAACTAGCCAAACATAAAAACCTTGGCTTACACTTCAAAATTGAAAGATCATGAGAAGAACCGGCTTGAGGCTACCTCCTGTAGCGCTGGCGCCATTGGCTGTCGCCCCACCGCTGCTACCAGGCAGGGTTTCGAGCTTCAGGTGTTTTAGGTTTAGCGGTCGAGGGGTGTAGGGTGTAGGGATTTAAATGTTATACATTGTACTGTAGTACCGTACGTACGCGTCTCGTATAATCCGCATACAATGATCTCAGATTGGCTTTCGAGAACTTGCCAGAAACACCACGGTTCAAATTGCATATGCAGTGGGATCCCGCGCAGATTTTTATAATATGTTTTTCAAGTAAAGGGCCCGTAAACTTTGGTAAACCTCTGTCTTGAAACTTGCAATGCCCGCTACTAAGCCGCTACTAAGGCGCTTTTGCAAGGGGTGTTGGGCTCTTCGGGTTAGGAGTTTAGAGGTTGCAAGCCGAGCCCGATGCAAAAGGCTTGGAACTCGAGTGGCCCGGTATGTTTAAAGGCTCGTGCCTTCCCCCACTTTAAGAAGAACCAGGTCCCCGCTGCACAACCTACCTGGGTGGATCCTTTATCAAAGCAAAACAGACCGCCCTACACTTGTGCCTCTGTTCGGAATTGAAACGACCCGACATGACAGCATCGCAGATTTACGTTTGCGAAGCCAGATTTCAGTAGTAGTGTAAGTAACCTTTAACTTCTTCGGCGGACTTTCACCCCTATCTAATCCCAAAAGTATTTAACTAGGGTACTTGGCAAGTAAGAAAACCGCTGCTTCGGCCATGATTTCACACTTCGGTCGTCCAAATTCTGCAGTCTGGAGCACGCTTGAAAGACGGGTTCTTGTCGTTGACTTCAGTTTAAGCTACCAGAAGAGGGATCGAGCTGCAGTTTGCAATATGCTTCCCGCGTCGTTGTGACTTCAAGGAGTTAACCGGAGCCCAGTTAGAAGATGCAAGTGGTTCTAAGCTAGGGGTTCTTGGGGGGCCATCAGTCAGACAATGTGTCGTTCTGCTTACCACCTAAGGTGTGGTTCCTTGGGTGCAGGGTGTTCCCCCCTCGTTGTTCTGAGCGGTTTGCAACGGCAGACGCCGACGATGCTCAGAGAATTCAGGTTTAGTGTTACTACAGGCTTAAGTTGATGGGTTAGGGGTGTTTGGATTGGAGGTTGAAGTTTAGGGACGGCGCTTGCAGGCCCGCTCCCACCTGCTCCGGGCGCAGCGCCGCAGGTGCCATGCCATGATGATAATTGATATGACCGGCAGTCCATATTTTGGGTTGGCCGGGCCTTACCTATAGGAGGGACAAAGGATTCGATATTGGGGTCATCGGGATCAAACGATGATCATGCCATTTCGGGGTCCGTGTACAACGTACATCCACATATACCTGAATAGCTGTAGAAAAGCCTTTACGCCTTAGGGAGCCCAAAGCCCAAAGAGAAAGTTGATCGCAAGTTTTCTGTAGCACATCCTCATAACCCTATAACGTTAAACGTCAAAGCCCAAAGATGTTTTGTTCCTTAGGGTTCCTTAATATATCCATTATACCCACAGCCCTATTCCTAATTCTTGAGGCTTCTACTGTATATGTCCTTCTTTAGGGTTCCCTATTAATCATATTATATCCATTATACCCAAAGCCCTATTCCTAATTATTAAGGTCTCTATATTTCCCCAGGTCTCTGTAGTGTCGGTTGCCGGCCTCCCAGCGGCGACTCCTTTGCAGACTGTGGTCCAGGCCTCTGGGCTTTGTGGTTTGAGGGCTTTAGGGGTTTGAGTGTTTAAAGGGTTTAGGGCTGCTTAAAGGGTTTAGCAGGGTTCGGGAAGGTCAGGGCGCGTGGTTGAGGATTAGTTGTATGGCTTAAGGGATCTAGGGTTTAGGGTTTGGAGGTTTTGGTGTTGTAGAGTTGATCTTAGTGCTAGGTTGGGCATCTGGGGATTTGCCCGGTCCTCCTTCAACGACATCTGTTTGTACGTACCATCAATACGCAGCACCACAACCACATCACTTCGACAACAACTGATGCGAGAATGACACCTACAAACTATTGGAATGTAACTTAACCATAGTTTTCCATTGCAACTGTACGTACAGCTTTTTGAAACGATGTTTTGTCAGTCAAATGCTGCTACTGCTAGTGCGGGTGCGACCACCGAACATCCTCA
Source organism: Symbiodinium sp. clade A Y106 (assembly GCA_003297005.1). Lineage (NCBI taxonomy): Eukaryota > Dinophyceae > Suessiales > Symbiodiniaceae > Symbiodinium > Symbiodinium sp. clade A. Next base: position 142,058 of record BGNK01000449.1, read on the forward strand.
CCACATCTTCAAGACATGTTTTACGTATCCAAACGCTGTCAGCGATTACTTGTCTCTCCTGCCGACAACCATGACACAAGGGTCGGAATAGCTGGCAAGGGTTCCCAACTATCCTACAAGTTACTTAGAAAACCGCCTACCGGCCAGAGGATTGCAGAGCAACGTTCACCTCCCCCCCTGTGCATGAAATCGGCAGACCATGCCCGCTGCGACCACTGTTCCTGTGGCGGCTGATGCTGCGGCCACTGCAGGATTTCCTGCAAGGTGGTTTAGGTTCGGTAAAGTCGTTTAGTTCTTCGTCTGGATTTCGGCAGCTCCTGAGGCTGCACCCTGTTGTCTGCAGGAGATTGAGCCCACTTTGGAGCAGAAGAGCCAACATCGTGCTTTTTTCCTCTTATCGAAGTCTCGATGTTGCAACCACCACTAGAGTTTTGGAAGTTCGGAGTGTTCCCAGGTTCGGGATTTAGGTGGCGTCAAAGTTCTGGAAGGTTTAGGCAGGTGGAGTACCGATCCGAATGGCTGGTGCTAATCTCCCCCGTTTTCGTCCCTGGACAAGCATAGGGCAGCATACTCCGCTAAATTTAGAAACTTGTTCGAACAAACACAGGCTCATATGGGTGGTTGTCAAAATTAATTATGGTCCCTTTTTGGGTCCCTAGTATAATACGGCACCTATTATTTAGGGTACCCTAAAAGGGACCCTGATTTTGACAACCACCCACATGTTAAACATTACATCATCCTAGAGCCCTTAACTAATGACCCTTGCGTCAAAACGACAGTTGTGATGAGGGTGAGGGTTTCAGATAGTGGCCCGAAGAATATCACAAGGGTTTGAGGTATGGTATGTTATATTTAGGATTCTTACGTAAAATATCACTTGTTACTCAGGCCACCGTAGTTACAAAGGTTGCTTTAGCCTTAAAGTTAGAAGGATTTCTCTGAAGGTTTTCTATAGTTTGTTTTGTAAGTGGTGTCCCAAGGCTCCTATAGAGGGGGCCCCAATTTGGGCTAAGAGGGTTCTACTTTGTGAACAATAGGGTTTTTTCATGTGTGAGCCCGTGTACTCTTCATTTACGAGCCGTCGACTCCCTGAAATCCTAAACCCCAAGCCCTAAACCCTAAATCCGAAGGAGTAGGAGGGAAAACACCCTAAATCCGAAAACCGTAAATCCTAAACCCTAAACCCCAAGCTCTAAGCCCTAAACCTTGAATCCTAAATATTCCTAAATCCTAAACCCCGAGCTCGGAAGGATGTCCGCCAGCGCCTCCCGCCTTCACGCAGGAGACCCTCCCATGTTGTGCAAAGCCTTACCCAGAGCGCCGAAGACTTTGTAGGCGATGTGGTCGGTTTAGGGTTTAGGGTTTAGGGTTTTACCTGTGGTACACGGACGTTGTCCGAATACTTTGTTAAATCAGTCAACGAGGAGATGAAAATACCCAAATGTGGATATATAAACATATACACATGTACCTAGGCATATATGGTCACGCGCTCCGCGGCCCCCCCCCTCCCCCCCCCCAAAGGTCAATGGTCCGGATATAGGGTGGGGCCCCCCCTCTGCTGGGTGTGGGGCGTGGGGTTCCTCTTCCGCCTGTGGGGTGGTTGTGGGGTTTTGGGGTTTAGGATTTAGCTTAAGCTTGTGAGTTTTGGGTTTACGGTTAAAAAGGCATAAGGCTTCGAGTCGACAAGGGCTTAGGGAGGATTTGCGGTGTATGTTCTGCTTTGGGCTTAGAGCCTGCATTTAGGCGGGGTTTAGGGTGGTGTAGGGTTTAAAGTACAGGTTAAGGTTAATCAAAACAGGAGCACGCGCTACGTTATAGGGAATACGGCTTGCGAAGGGCTGGCGTGCGAGCCCTGGCCGCCCCCCCAAGCACCACCCCACCATCCAGTGGCAGCTCCAACGGCCCCCGCGTTTCCGCACACGNNGTTTCCGCACACGCCAGCCCCCCCTCCCCACCCCTGCCAGACCATACCAGGGGGGGGGAGGCCGGGAACGCCAGACGCCTGACCATAGATACCTACGTGTATATGTACATACATATATATGCTGGGCTTCCCCTACGACCTATGTAAGTCTGCAAAGCCCGAAAACTCAAGTCGTGAAGCCCTCAAAGGCCTAAAGTCGAAAGTGCCGACCCAGTTCGATCGGTTTGGGGTTTAGGGCTTCAGGGTTTTAGGGTTTCAGCAGTGAGGCACACAGGGCCACAGCCTAATACCGGGTGTTCCGCAGGAGCCATGATTCATGTCATTACAAGTCCATTCGATTATATTCTAAGTGCATGGGTTTTTGAATTCAATTTTCTTTGGGGCTCGGTGGGGTTTGTGGTTCCATACCCAGGCCCTGTAAGGCTTCAAACTCGTGAGTCCTGAAGGGTTGCTCAGGGATACTTGCGAGCAGTCGTGTTCATACTTAATGGTGTGGGCCCGAAACCCGGAAATCGTTTATCACTGGTTCTATCCCCCTAGAGAGGAGCCCTATACGTTGCTGGGCCCACAATATAGATGCCTTACATTTCAAAAAGTTTTTCTGGGGACCAAGAGACCCGCTGCGCCCTGCGAGCCCTGACGTGTCAGTCCTTCTGAATATACCCTCACCAGGAGCAGTGCGCGCGAATCATTGCGCTGCAGCAGCAGTATCAAGCTGCAGGCATGCTGCCACAAGACTTTCCAAAATCCACAGCTTGCGATAGGTTTGTGGAAGTCTCAAAGCAGCCATAGTCCTTAAGGTGGCGTCCAACCTCCACTAAAGCCATACTATGCCTTAACAGTTACCTATATTATTTTGGGGGTTCCTTATTATAATTATAGTATAGGGCGCCCGAAAACCCTAAACCTCCACCAAAGCCAACCAGGCGATCACGAGAGTGCGGCCCTCGTCGCACACTATGCAGCTGCTGGTGTTGACTTGAGTGCATACCTCGAGGCCGGTTTAGGGCTTATAGGGGTTTAGGGGTTTAGGGTGGGCGGTTCCTGTCAGGGCTTTAGGGACGCCCCACCGCTTGAAATAAAACGCTCTACAAATACAATCGACAAGTTTGGAGAGACGCTTGGTTTGACTGTTTTGATTTAGTTGATACTCCTTAATCAGTTGTTCTTCGGAGTCCTTGTCCTTAGTGATAAGGTTCCAATATGCGCCTTTGTCTAGTGTAGGGCTGCAGATAGGACCTGGGTTCATGGGCCCATTCCCCAAACCCCAAAACCTAACCATTCGGAGGCGGCATCTGCGTCATATACACAGCCGCTGGTCCACGACCCGACTAGGCAGGAGCCGGGTGGGTCTTACCGGGTTCAGGGGTGAGGCTTTCGGTGTCAGATAAGAATAATCATTATACTGCTTGTAGTAATAATATTGCCACGAATGATCATCGTATCATAGCAAAGATACATAATGTTTCGGTGCTTCCCCTCAGGCCTTGGTGTTTAGGGTTTGCGGGTTTCGGGTCTCACAGCATTTGTCGGAATTGGAAGGGGTTTGAGCCTGGGTCCAACTGTTTTTGTCAAGCTGGGTGCTCATGTTTGGGGCACCCTAAACCCTAAACCTTGTTCTTGTTGCAGTTGATACGAGCTGCCTGAGCTGATGTAGTGGAGATAGGATGGATTGTGTGGAGCCTTGCCTGCTGTGTGCGAGCGTGAGCGTCGAAAGGACTGCGAGCCGAAACACGGCGAACCTTCTTAAAACACCGCAAGAAGGAAATAGCGCTCAAATCACATTAGGATCTATTTAGGGTTCCTATGATATTATATAAGGTACGTATTCGGGGTTCCTAGTTCCTACGATACTATATAAGATTATAGGTTGTTATAAGGTATTGCACCAAGAACAGGCTGTTTTCGGCCAGCTTGCATCTTGCAGAAGACTGAGCAGCCAGAACCTCCCAGTCGAGCGTTTGGCTCTTGCCCAGAAGCCTGGACAAGAAATCGTGAGATTAATATAGGGGCCTTAATTTTTGGAATAGGGTTCCTTTAAAGGGGTCTATAAGGGTTACTATAAGGGATGGATAAGGGTACTAAAATAGAGGGGCCTTAATAATTAGAACAGGGTTTTGGGGCCCATTATACTATAGTTATAATAAGGAGGCACCAAAACCTACATTACCCTTCCTTCGTGGTGCGACCACTGAGGGTGAGGTTCATGTTGGCAGTTGGCACCGGTCACCTTTCTGTTGGGTTGATTTTGGGCTACGAGCTGGGAATTTTCGGGGCTTTGGGAGGTAAGGTGGGACTTACTAAGTCGGTTATGTTTGGGGCTATGAGCACCTTAACTCTGTCACCCTAGGCATTCGTAAGGCGTCTGCTAGTATGATAAGACTGACTGTAATTTGAAGTGGTGTGTAGACATCCTTCGAAGCACTAGTCACTCCCGCAAGATATGCGATAGCCTTGTGTACCAGGACCACAGGAGCAGTACCGGTACTTGTCGGGTGATTAGACAATGTAGAGAGGTCCTTGGGCAGCATTGCCTGACCTGACGACATGTGGGAGTTTCCGAAAATAGGGGGTACCAAATTTTGGGGTCCTTACAAAATGGATCCTACTATTTAGGGTACCGGAAACTCCCATGTCTCGATGGAGCTTCTCCACTCCCAAACAAACACAGAATACAGAACTCTCGAACCGAAACCTGAAACCCCAAAATCCCAGATCCCGAAAAAGGCCTACATTTAACCCCGGACCTCCTTCATGAAACCTTAAACCTTAAGCAGCACAGCCTACGGAAGAAGATAGGGCCCGGTCTTCGCTTGCTTTCGATGGGCAGGCGCTTCGTGGGAACTGTGCGGAGCTGGAATGCCGATGGAGGTTTTGGCTTCATCGCGCCTCAGATTCTGATTACTAGTCACCCTGTATCATTTCAACACCCGTGTGCACCGGAACTCGGCAGCCAAGCTTCTTGTTCAGTTGACGGGTCAAGGTTTTCGTGGTGTTTAGGGAAGGAGGGCTTTATGGGTGTAGTTAAGCGTTAGTCGGAAGAATTAGTACTGATTGAGTACATTCCGCCTGTAGTGCCCACTATAAAATATCCCGAACCTCTATCAGCCGACCCTGAGCTTTGCTACCTTTGGCCCGAAGATTTGAACCAATCCGCTTCGCCTGGAGCCGGAGCAATAGAAATACGGCTGATGATAAAAATCCTGCATTACCTTAAGGACCTTAAACTTTTGGAATTATGGTATATTCCCGATTATGGGTAATGCGGGATTCATATCATCAACCGTATCTCCACCATCCGAGGTCTGTGCTGACTCCAAGAAAATCTACAGCAAGGACAGGCTTCATTTCGCAGACAATCCATTATGCCGGACCATTCCGTAAACTGTGTGTCGAAGGGGCCCGTGGCGCCAAACTTTTTGGGTTTCTATCATTGGATACCATTGGTCATTAAAAGTGAAATTGAAGGGGAGGAGCGGGGGAGAGAGAGCGAGAGAGAGTTCAGAGCTATGGGCCGTGGACTGATTCGTTTTGAGGTTCACAGCGCGGCGACCCAGCTTAGGATGTTGGATTTTGGTAAACTAAGAAATGCCATTCTGACCGTAAGCTGTATGCCCTATGCGCTTTCAGGTATGGTTGAAGACGGCTGCTGGTATGGCTTTATCAAAGCTACAGTAGAAACCCTAAACCCTAAACCCAAACCGGAAAAAAACCCAAACCTTAATCCCTCGCCTCGCTAGAAAGCTGACACCGGCTGAAACGGATTTTTCACCATGTTGGGCATCGGTTCCCTGCCGAGGACATCTTTCTGCACAAGTCGGAGATCGGTCATGAGCCGGACTTATACAAGCTCCGCAAGAGGCTCCTGGGACTCAAGGGCTTGGAGGTTTTGGGGTTCAGGGTTCTACGGCTGGAGGTTTAGTGATTCCTACCTTGGGTTAGTAGGGAATGGAAGAATGGTAGTGGTAGTAGTAGTCGTAGTAGTAGTAGTAGTAGAAAAAATTGTACCCCATTCCTCCATTCCCTACTAACCAAAGGTAAGGATTTTGGCAGGTGTTTCTGTCCTTGCAAGAGAGGGTTTGATTTCAGGTTGCAGGACTAGCGAGCCGAAGTCGGTTAAGACATGTTATGCACATATACATGTACATTTACATACGCATATGCATATATAATTATACTTATAGTTATTTTATATATATACATATATATATACACGCATGTTTACATATGTACAGATGGCTTTGTTATTACAACGATTATTGTATATCTGTTTAAATACTACATGCCAACACAAAACGCCGGCTTGATTTCCGGCCCTCTAAGATGCCCATGGCAGCCTGGGCCAGCTAAATCGCCGAGAACTGGCGATGAAGCGATCCTTAACCCCCCCAATGCGCTGGACAGCGGTTGAGGGCTGAGGGCATAGGGCAAACCTCTAGAGCTTCAAACCTGGAGACCGCAGGGGTTCATCTTTACAAGCTCAAGGAAGTCGGTTGAAACCAGATGCTGAAATGCTCCTCGAGCCAAAATGTGCGTCTTTCTTCCATTAAGCTGAAACTTTGAGCAACTTTCAAAAACCTAAACCTCGAACTTTATAATTCCTAGGACCAGCATTTGTCTCAGCTGTTGCGTTTCAGTGCTTGGGGGTTTTACCGTGTCGAGTTTGGGCTCTCGAAGTCAGCGCTGTTTGACGCCCCTACACCTCGAAAACCCAAAAGCCCCGATGCTTGAACCTCCTCCTGTATTCTAATCCCCAAACCTCGAACCCACAAGACACCCTAAACTCCAAACCCCATAAGTTTTCGTCTGCCCGACGACCCAGGCTTGAATTTGAGGATGGCGAACCGGTGTCCTTCCAAGTGGAGTACGATGACAAGCAAAAGCCCCGAGCTCCTCCACCGAGCTTTTTGTCGTCGGGCCAAACCCCAACCCTTAAACCCTAAACCCTAGTGTGAGCGCCGAAACCCTAAGCCCTTTGTATGATTTGGTTTAATGTGTCCAGTGTTTTCAAGGGCTTGTGTTTTGCAGGTCCTGAGTCTAGGCTTACTTTCTCTTTTGTTTGCATTCGGGGGTTAGGGTTTCTGTTGTTTTGCTTTCCTTGTGTTGGTCTCGTTTCCTGTTGTGTTTGGCGGGTCTGGGCCCTAAACCCGTTTGGATAGGGCCCCGGTCCTTCTCATTCTGAGCCTAAGCTTAACAACACATGGGTTTAAGGATTGGGTTTCAAGGTTCAGGGCTGAGGTTTCACTGGGTGCTTGCCAAATTCGGGTTGCTCTCGGGGTTCCCAAATTATATCCCAAATTACAGGGTGTCGCCTTTAGCGTAGAGCTATATACGGTTCCCTAAGCAGGCAATGATTTTGACAGTTACCCACATGGGGGCAATCTTTGCAAGCACCCAAAACCCTAAACCCTCCTAGACTATGTGGAGCCTTGCCTGCCTTCGTGCGAGTGTGAGCGTCGAAACCCTCCTAGACCTCACGCATCAAGTCAAAAGCTGAAGTGCTTGCAGATCCCGAAGCCCTTAAGCCGGCAATCCCCCGAAGTCACCCGCACTCGAAACCCCCTTAATTGCGTGACATATCTTCATGGAGACGTCCGACATCCTTTAGTAGAACTTACTAAGGTACATTCAATAAGTGCTGGGCTTTGGGAGTCTCACGCAATCCCTAGATAATGAGTGGCCCGAACACAGCGGGAGTCTTATAGAAGGACCCCTACACAAGGAACCCCAAAGAATAAGAAACCCTTATACAACAGCCCGTAGAAGACCATTTTCAGCCCCTAGAAACCAATTCAAACACCCAATGCAGCCGACAATTCAGAAGCCTGCATAGTTAGTCATTAATACGATTCGCTTGCGGACCTGTATAAGACTATCTAACCATAGAGTAGTCTAAGATAACCATCACCGGAAGCAGTCCTATGTCATCACTGCCTCAGTATCGTACAAAGTAACATCGGAAACCTATGTTAAGCATTTTGGTGGCCCTGCGTAGTCATAGCCATAGTATAGTACAAGATAACGCCAGAATCCTATTCTAGTTCTACCTAGAGTCTCCATTGTAGTTCCTTTTTTTGGTTAACCAGTTTTATGGTTAGGATCCTATAATAGAGATTTTGGTTAACCAAAGAAGGAACTACAATGGAGACTATAGGTAATAATTGAGGCGAAGTTGGTGGAGCTGCTGAACCAGCCCAAAGAGGAGCCACCGCCACCGGAGCCCGAGGAGGCTCCCTCTGCTCCCGGGTTCCACTTGGGAGTTTCCGAAAAGTTAGGGGTACCTTAGGGTTCCTTTAAAGGGCTACTATAAGAGTACCATAAGGGTTCCATAAGGGTTCTATAAAGGGTTTAGGGTTTAGAGTTTCCGAAAATTAGGGATACCATATTTGGGGTCCTTATAATAGGGATCCTACTATTTAGGGTGCTATATTAGGGTCCCCTATTTTCGGAAACTCCCAGTTGGCGATTTTCGGATTCAGGGTTGCGGGTTTACACCCCTAAACCGGCAAGGAGTCCCACTACTCCTCTTCAGACTAAACCCACATCTCATTAAGGGTTCCTCTCTCTCTGTCTCTCAGTAAGGTAGATTGCTTGGTGAAGGGAGATCGGAGGAGACCTTGTGTACCTACCATATACTACGGTACCACACCACCAGAAATCCGTTCTAAAGCTTCTACAAATCCTACTGGTCTTTGTGAACCTTCACGAAACCCGTCTACAAGACCAATGAGCCTTCATAAACTGCAGATGCAGCCCAAGCCCCTTGAATTTTCCTGAGCGTCTCTTTCGAGAACCGTGGCATGTCTCAGCTAATGCAACTACTGGCAGCCTGGCAGCATGCCCCAGCTGGCCTTACTAAGCTTGGTTGAACTTTACTGTCACTTTATAGCTTCATTACTTTTAGGGTTAGCCTTTTGATATTTGGGGTACTCAAGGTTACAATTTTAGCAAGGTAGTAAAGAGCAACCCAGTAAGAAGCATAGGAGTGTATTGAATATGTGTAGTTTGCCATTGCGCAAAGCCAACCGTTATTTGCCCTCTGAACCTGCGCGTAATCTCTGGTAACCTCTATGTAATTAATTAACCCTAGTCACCCATCAGAAACACAGAAACCCTAGTAAGCTCTACTCAACCCCCAAAGCCCCCATAACGCAAACTCCCCAGGAGGAGCCTCCTCCACCACCTCCAAAGAAGCGGCGGCGCCGTATCGACCCAGCCGATCGACCCCCCGAGCCGAAATGATGAAAAATTGGTTGCACTTGTTTCGGAAAGGGGTGTTCAAGCTTGTTTCTACAGGTGTTTAGGATTTGGGTTGTTGTACGTGTTCTTGTGGTGTTATTGAAGGGTCTTGAGGGGTCCGAAATCCTTCTAAACGGTTACTCGTGTTTTGAGGGTTCACGGTTTCATGTCTTGGGGCGTAGTAGAGAACAGGTGTCGATACTCTTCGGATTTGCGGGGTATCCAACACGGCCCGGCTGCTTGCTTCGAAAAGCAAGGTCGTAGCATCTTTACAACGACATGGGGCAGCGGGATTTCTTGAATAATGTGCCTGTTGCCCGCATAAGCTGCCTTGTGTTTATGTTTTTGTCCTTGTTATTTTGTGGTGAGGACACATTCCCATTTAGCTAAATCCAGGAAATCGAAAGCTTCCCAGCACAGTGAAGACGTTTCACTGTAGTTTGCGCTAGACCATACCATGGTGCACTCTTTCGAAAGCCAAGAGTCCGACAGTCCTGAAGAAAGATGCTCGAACCGACAGGCTGGCTCCCTTTCACATCCGTTCTGCTAGCTCTACTTGCGCCTGGGGAAGTTGGTTGTGCTCCCTCCACATCACTCTACATCCTAAACCCTAAACCCTAAATCCAAAACCCTAAACCCTAAACTACATCCTACTTGCAGTCTCGATAGGCCCCCGACTGCTTCCAAGCTCGCAAGGCTCCACCAAGTCTCGGAGGCCGGTTCCCCGAGGTACTCTCGTGCCTCTCGTATCTCGTAGATACCACTCGCCATCAGCTCGGCGGCAAAGCACGCCGCCCACCATTTTCAGAGGCAGCTTCAGCGTGAAGATGTAGGCGGTGTAGTGGGGCGTGCTGATGGGAGCGGCTGTTGCTGTCGCGTGGGTTGCGCAGCTATAGATAGCACATTTGCAAGAAGATAAAGAGGCCTGGCCGTGACCTCGATTGGCACCCTTTTCCCAAAGACCAATTCGGGATTGGCACGTATGCTTACATGCGGTGCCATCTGGCATAACGCATCAACGGGTATCTTCTTTCCACCTGCTGCCCTAGGTGACTCGAACCGTGTTTTGGCTGACATAAGCAAACTGACAACATAAATTAAAGCACTGTAGCTGCGCGCTGTGGCACAACCCGTAAATCAGCGCACCATGCGAATCGAGTGAGAAAACAAACTTCGACCGTCATGTGTGTGCAGTTGCACGAAAGGGTATGCAATTCATCCATCATGGGCTCGGGACTTCGGGTACACGAGAGCCCGCACGCTTTGCGGCTTAGGCAGAGTGCTAGCCCCACGATGCCAGCATCCTGCTGGCCACGCAATTGGAATTTGAACCCGAAGCTATTGTACAGGTGATCAATCCGCATACCGGGCTTTGCTACCAAATGGATTTGCTTGCACACTTTGGGGATGAGACTCTTGGTCATGTCAATCACGTTCGGCGGCTGCTCTTTGAGTATGTCCATCAGTTCCGGGAAATCGGTTGTCACAGGTATGCGCGCATCCCATGGGCCAACCATACCGTCCAACTCTGCAATCTGCAATGGTTGGGCAGCGTCATAAGCGACCTCGCGCACATACCCCAGCTTTGCGGTAGATGACCGTGTTAAGCGGAGGAGTTCAGCCGAGGCATCCGCGATGGGGAGGTCCAATATTGCATCGGGTTCCTCATCATCGTCGTCACCGAACAACGGACCTGCATAGACTTGGTTGTGCGCACTGGGTCCACTGGAGAATGCACCGGGCACTGAAACAAAGATTTTCCGCGGAGGGGATAGGAAAGATGCCGTGGGGCGATGACTCAGGCCCGAAATTGATGCTTGAAACATGATATCCCCCTATTTCAAGTAATTGCTTATTCATTCTGGTTTTGGCGGCTTTGCTTGTATTATTTTTATTTCAATTTCTTAATATTGATATATCTTTACTATTCTATAATAATCTATGATGATATTTGATTTTTTGAATATATTTTTTGATTCGAAAATTTTTAAAATAGATATATAAGAATTCTTAGCATCTAATATTNAGATTTTTAAGAAAATAATTATATATATATATATTGAAGAAATAATTCAATATTTCTAAATTCTATTACTTAAAAACTATTTTTGCTATTCTTAATATATTTCTTCGGAAAATTTCTATGATATTCGAACGTGGTTGCACCTTAAAATTTGTGTTTCTACTTGGTAGCAGAGTTGGGTTGTAGTTTTATGGATATAGTTTAGCGGAAGTAGCACTGTTATTGTCATGGCTCTCCGTTGAGATAATTAGTATGGATTGTAGGGATTTGTCTGGTGGAGTTTCTACGTAAGAGTCGTAGATGTGGGGTTTCGATGGTAGGCATTACAAAATATATAGTTTCCGATTTCTTCTTATATAGGGCTGATAGTAGGCGTTGTAAAATGCGCCATTTGTCGTATTAAGTGTTTTGCTCCTAGAAGGGAGTTATCTGACGATAGGTGTTATAAAATACGCCGTATTTCGTTTTACGTGTATCTTCTCAGAAGGGGCTATCTGATGGTGGGTATTATAAAATACGCCGTTTTGCGTAATAAATATTTCCTCCGATAGAATCCCATTAAATTCAAGCTATTATGGAATTCGTGGTTTATCTTAGCGTGTGTCCTCTGGCCCTCTATGGCATTCTTATGGAGTGGTAAAGCTTGAAGCAGCGGTTACTCTTCATTTGAGGTTCTGGGTATCGGTATTACAAAATACGCCGTATTTTGTAATAGGGGTTGCTTCCCAACCCGGTTTTGGGATAATTTGCGTGTAGTTTTGATTTTCTGAATTTGATCCCCTGCAGCTGCTGCCATATGCAGCCCAACAGTTTTTGAAACACTCTTCAATATTCTATCAGCTACTTTACGCGAACTTTCATACTTTCAACAAATATGCTCTCCGCTGCACACTCGAACTTTTCTGCAAGGCAGCTTCCTTTCCAATTTTCATGAGCTAAGGCTTCGGATTTCTTTTTGAAATCGAAACACAACTCCCCTGGGCCCCAGTAATTCGCAGCCCCGTCTAAAGTATGGAACGAAAAATTATTACGATAGATTTTAAAATTACAAAAAATATTCTATATTTTTTTAAGAAATTAATCATGAAAGCTACGATAATTAGTCTTTTATTATAATAGTAGTGAATTTCGGAAATATATGATTATTCCAAGAAAATTCCCCGCCCCCTTTCTTTTTTGATTATCTCAAGAAAACCACCTCCGCACAAATACGAGATATCGATACTACTGATATGAAAGACCCTGGTCTAGTTTAGCTTTCATTCCCCCGACTCTATACCCAAATTTCTATTAGATTTTCTATGAGAGAAATTCATATATTTAATTATTCAGATTGGAAGCATCATGAATATATCGTATCATTATTGGAAAATATCGAAATCGATTAAAAAACGAGAGGAACCATTTTATATTTGAATAATAAAGTCTTCGAAAAATTGATATTTAAGATTTTTCTCGATATTAGAGGATATTGGAATTCGTATATTACAGAGACAATATTTGAATAACTAATAATTCATATCGAAAATACAAGAAAATTCTTTTATGATATATTTTCAACGAACTCTAAACTATATTTCAATAAGATAAGTATTATTAGGTAAAGAAAGATAAAGACTTACTTGTATTGATTAGAAATTCAATTTTATTGAATTCCTTCGCTTTAAAAATGTTTTTATTTATCATAATTTAGTATTTCTTTTTTTCTCAAATATTTTAATTTTTCTATATTTCAATTATCGAAAAATTCAATCAAAATTATAAATATTTCAAATTCTGATAATTCCAAATTCTACATTATTTCATATTTTAAATTTATGAAGGACTCCTGCCAAAATCTTCGAAATATATTATTATTTTTATCAAAAGCATATAATATATTGGAATAAACAAATATATGCTTTGATTATCTTTAAATCTAAGGATCATTAATGGGGCAATGCCAACTCTAAACGGACTAAAAATTTATGATCATCAAGAAGAATGCTCTTATATAATTGAATATTTTCAATTGAGCTTCCTGTTTGGATACCACTCCTGAAGATTATCCATATTAATTCTAGTGGCTACTATTGAGATATCATGATTTTTAAATTTCGTGGTCCATGAATATATAATCATAATAAGGATATCATAAATTCATCCGGAGTAATTAAGCTCTTGGTGAGGTCAGTAGTAGGGAATTTTTCTCAAGGCCAATATAGGACTGCTATTGAGGGAAATAGGAAGTATTGCGAAAGTGAGCAATAGAAATCATTTTTAGGGGGTAGTAAATTTGACAATAAGCTTCAAAAGATTACGAGAAATCCCATAGAAATAGATTGAATTATAGAATTGTCATGCAAATTCTAATATCCTTACTACCAGAGTGCCAACATACTATAAATTATTCTTCAAATCTTTATGAGAATTATTATGAAAATATATAATCTTCTAGCCTTGATAATTCGAATAAATTTCGGAGTATAATCTCCTAGAATTTTAAGAAGGAGTCTTAAAAATAATATAGGTAAGTAATAGAGTCCCTTTATTTTTCGGGTTACTAGTCGAGATAGCATTATAATTATAACGAATTTATATTGCAAGGCTTATATAAGATCACGATCAAGACTATAATCAATATAAAATCAAATCAAATAATCTAACAAGAAAAATCTCTCGAATTTGGGGCAGGGCCGGGATAATGAAAGCTAAGCTAAATTAAGTAATTCTATGCGGTTGTTCTTATTAGGAATTATAATATTATTATCTATGATATTTCAAGAATAAATAATACACAAAATTTATTTAAGTAAAAATAGAGCAATAGATCCAAGAATAAGAGGCCGAAAAGAGAAAATCAGAGATATTGTATAAAATAATTTGCAACATCTATAAGAAATTTAGGGCATCTATCAATTCTAGATAGTATTGGATGCTATAATTATGAGATTTCTGAGACCTACGAAATCTATTCGATTTTTTGTAGCATTTCTTGCATCTGCATAGTATTCGTTTCTCTTCCTCTTTTGTTTTTTCTCTCTCTCTATCTTATTTTCTCTTTCCCTTCTAACCTCTATTCTACCTTCTTTTTCTTATATTCATTCTCCTCCCCTTCCCCCCTCCCCCCCCGTCTTTTTTGACTATCTCAGAAAAACCACCCCGCAACCCCCACCCCCCCACGCAAGCACGAAACATTGACGCCACCGATGCGAAAGGCACTTCGAGTGCAGTGAACACCCGCAAAAACCGGTGCAAACGACATGTCGGTTTTGCGCGTTTACGCTGAGGAAAAAGAGCGAGAGAGAGAGAACAGAGAAGAGAGAAGAGAGGAGAGAGAGAGAGGGGAGGGGAGAGAGGGGAGAGAGGGAGAGAGGGGAGAGAGAGGAGAGAGAGAAGAGAGAGGAGAGAGAGGAGAGAGGGGAGGGGAGAGAGGGATTGGAGACAGGGGAGAGAGAGGAGAGAGGGGAGAGGAGAGAAGGAGAGAAAGGAGCAATGAGAAGAACAAATAGAAGAAAAAAGAAAGAGAAAAAGAGAAGGGAGAAAGGAGAAAAGAGAGAGGAGAGAAGAGAAGAGACAAAAGAGATGAGAAGAAAAGAAGAAAGGAGAAAGAAGAGAAATATAAAATTGGGATCAATATTATTGCCGTTCTTGTGGTTGAATCTTATGTTGACACATGATAGTTTTACTATGAGTATCTGCAGACCATTATCAGTGATAATATCAGGGTCACCACTAGAGCCAACGTAAGGGCTAGTGGCACGACTAGTCTCGGGGGGATACTGTCGATCAAGGCTTACGGTCATTCATATATGTTGTTGGGGCGTTGATCTGAAATTACTTTCGAAAAATTACTTTGGAATAAATATTTCGGGCCATGTTGAGCTTTTGGTAAAAACTAAAGCTAAACGTAGAGAGATTGGTGATTGGTGACAATATCGTGGCGCCTAGCGGTAATTCTTAAGAGGTTAGCATATATATAAATAGAAATATATACATACATATAATATATATATATATATGCCATATATATATGTTGTTCGTTCCCGGCCAAGCCCCCCTATCTCAGCCCCCCCAAAAGCTCCACGGCCAAGCTATTCCAAAGGGGGGGGAGAAATACTATGCACAACCGATTGAAGGTAGGCCTAAATCACCCAAACATTCCGCACCCTAATTCCTAAAAACCTAAACCCTAGAGACGAGAAAACTAAACTCCAAGCGAAAGTTGCTCCACACGGGATACCATTTAGGGGCAAGACCGCCGGGGCGAAAACACGTATGTATCAGAAGTGCCAAACATTTATATAAAAATAAATCCAAACTAGTGTAACTCGTAAAAGATGATACTCAACAAATTTAGGAGTTTCCGAAAATAGGAGATCATAATATAGTATCCTAAATAGTAAGATCCTTATTGTAAGGACCCCCCAAAATATAGTATTATAAGAATGCAATCAGTTTACATGCCCTATCTAGGGGAAGGGCAAATTCTGAAATGTAGGGCCATGTCGCAGCAAGTTACGTGCAAGCTTTTAGTCTCGTCTAAGCAGCTAGCACGTTGGGCAGCTGCAGAGCACTGGATTGGCCAGCAACGCGCACGACTTCCGGCTTCGTTTCTGGGACCGTTTTCTGGGCAGCTTTCTTAATGCCAGCAATAGCAAGGTCGCCAGTTTACGGGCCGCGCTGCGGGCCGAGTTTTAGAGCCACGGAAATTCCACATTTTGGGAGCCACAATATCGGCCCCAATCATTTAGATCACTTGTTAGGCTGCTTTGTGTTCCCATCCTTGTGACGAGATTTAGTTCCCGTGTTCGAATTCCGGTTTCAGAGTCGCTCTGCGGACAACAAAATTGGACCAATGCACTCTATCATGAAGCTGGCTTGGTGTCCGGAATCTGGGCCTACAAACGAGGCCGAAAACCTCAACAAAAAATTGCTTGATGGTCAACGTTGGTTGTGCCCGGCTCCCCCTAAATGATTGCACACACCGGCTGGACGCACACCTGGACTACAATGCTAAAGGGCAGTGAAAATGGTTATCATGGGGCCTCCCCTCACCCTNTGGTTGTGCCCGGCTCCCCCTAAATGATTGCACACACCGGCTGGACGCACACCTGGACTACAATGCTAAAGGGCAGTGAAAATGGTTATCATGGGGCCTCCCCTCACCCTAATTAGCATGAAAAACCCAAACGGGGTGTAGGGTCCCACGTAGAGAAGGGCTAAGACCCTCCCGGGTCCCACCGCGTTTTAGCGAACCCGATTTGGGTCCCAGGTAGACCGGGCCCCACCGAGCCCGATTTGGATCCCACCGTAGAGAAGAGCTCGGACCCACCGAGTCCCACCAAGTACGTATCGGGACACGTGCAAGGCTGGTGGTTTTGAGGGAGCGATTTTGGGTCCAGAAAATGCTCATGTTTCCGGCTTCAACGGTAAGCCCAATTTTCGGAAACCCCATTTAGGAGATAGGACTCATGACCTGGTTTTGTAGGAAACGAATAAGTTTTGGATAGGAGATCACGGTTATACTTGCAGATCATCGCGCTCCTGTCGACCGACTCACACTCATCTTTTATCTTGGTTTACTCGAAGAATGAATGCCAAATTCTTAGCGGCTTTCCGGTTCAGGACACAGCAGACTACTCTCCGTTTTTTTCTCGCAGAGTGATTGGTATCAAGGATGGTTGGCGTGCTGGGCGCCGGAATTCGTGCCAGCTCATCGATACCTGGCATGCAAGCAAGAGAATGACAAGGGATAGGATGTAGAGGTCAAGGGTAAGGCCAAAGTTAGCGTAAACGAAGTTACCCTACACCCTGAAGCTGAACCCAGGACACAGAGTCCGCTTCCGATGCTGTTGGTCAGGCACACCAAGACCTCCAGCATTGTGCTGATGAGGATGATGATAGCTATCATGATGCTCCTGATCATGACCATGATCCTCATAATCTTACTCTTGGTCTTATTCGCCATTGCTATCTGTGTCTCGATCATCATCTCCATCGTCCTCACCAGCATAGTTGTTCACTCTCATCATCACCATCATCACATCCGAACCGTGACCATGTTTCTGGTTCTGATCCTCTTCCTGCTCCTCTTCCTTGCCTCGACTTCACCACTCTGCGACTCATCCCACCCGTCATGCTCCTCATCATCCGCACCCTATCCATCTTCATTCGCTTGTGCCTTGGAGACATCCGGACAAGGTTCATCAAGCTAAAGAATGACATTCACGGCTTCTAATTCTGGGACTCAAACCAAAACCTCTGAACCCCAGCACGAGTAGGGGGGAAGTATGGACTGCTCGATAGCGGGGCACAGAATCTATGAACCAGAATTCTCAAAACCCAGAAAAAGAAGCCTGGCCAAAGACTCTTTGCACTAGTCAACCCCGCACTCGAAAGTAAGGTACGTCTGTACCTATTCATTATTCTGCAAGTCCCAAAGCTAGGGACCCAACAAACCACATAAGCAAAAATAAGGATAGGGATATCCCATATAAACCCCCTTATAATGAAGCCCAATAGGGTAGGGATATCCCCATAAAATGCTTATGCTTATGTGCTTTTTGGGGTCCCTAAAAGCTAAACTTTGAACCCCAAGGAAACCTAGCAAAGCTGCAAACCGTACAGCCGCAAAATGCCGCAAAACCCGAGCCCGCAAGCCGCAGACCTGTTCAGGGTTTAGGGTTTAGGGGTTTAGGGGTTTAGGGGTTTGGGGTTTAGGGGTTTAGGGGTTTAGGGGTTTAGGGGTTTAGGGTTTTATGGGTTTAGGGGTTTAGGGGTTTAGGGTTCAGGGTTTCGGGGTTTAGGGTTCAGGGTTTAATATAGGGACCTTAATGATTAGAATAGGGTTTTGGGGCCCGCTAATATAAAAATAATGATGAACCACAAACATAGTATTGGTAATTATTAAGGCCCCGATATTATGCAATCAGAGTTTATGAATTTAGGGGCTTGGCGCCGTCATGTCCAGTCGTCCGCATGCCCTCCCTTCGACGGCCAGCTACTACCACTATTACCATTACTATTCCCACTACTACTACTACTACTACTACTACTACTACTACGACTACTACGACGACTACGACTACGACTACGACTACGACTACGACAACTACTGCTACTGCTACTGCTACTGCTCCTGCTCCTGCTACTGCTACTGCTACTGCTACTGCTACTGCTACTGCTGCTACGACCACCACCACCCACCACCCACCACCCACCATGGTGCTGGCTCCGGGGACGTAGTGGGCAGGGTTCCGGTAGTATAGAAACGAGGACGACCCAATTTGGAGTATTGAAAACAAGCGCGCACACACACACACACATCCACAAACAAACATGCAAACCGTCCACTATCTTTCAAGCATTGCTATTACGACTGCGACCCAATCACTCACTCCCAGTCCCTCCCCTCATTCACTTACACAGCGCGACACCAAAGTGGTGGCAGCTGTGCCCATCTCGTCTGCCCGCAGATGTGCAGCACGAAACGGAATATAACAAGTACCTGCCCGACGAGGACTCTGACATCAGGGTCAAGGGCCCAGGGTTCTCACTTCAAGATTCAATCTTTCAGGCTTGCGCTCTTTGAAACAGACACTGGTGCAAAAGTTGTTGATGACGGTGCTGACGACATCGGAGATTCAGCGCAATCCAACTAATGAACATGACAGATTCAGACTCCCGAGCTCCTGAACCCAGCCCCATACCCTAATAAGCTTCCTCATCTGTAGCTTCTCGGTTTGCGGGAGACGGGTCGAGTGGCCAAAGAGCTTGGTTCGGAGCCGATGGTTTACGGTTTAGGATTGGGGGTGTACGGCTTCCAGCAGGAAGGCTTCGCCACCAGCTCGAAGACCCTAGCCACAGCTGCCGAAGATTACGAAAGTGATCAGGGACCAGCTATACCATGTTGTACCATCAGTTCTCGTCACCCTGCTTACGACTAAACCCGAAACTATACTAAACACGAACTTTCATGCGGGTGGTTGTCAAAATTATGGTCCCTTTTGGGGTCCCTATTATAATACGGCACCTATTATTTAGGGTACCCAAAAAGGGACCTTAATTTTGACAACTACCCATGTGGAGACTACAGCACTCAGCCCCGTACTGAAAGCCAAGGCTTCGGAAGCCGTGCAGGAGAAGCTCCAAAAGATAGGGACTAAGCCTAAACTCGACACCCGTAAGCGTGTAGAGCCCAACTCTTCAAGGAAGGCCTCAAAAATTAACAGTAAAGAGATATCGCAAAAAACCCTCAAAAACAACGGGAAAAGCACAAGAAACAAACACGCCATACACCCCGCCAGAGATATCGCCTAAACCCTGAAAGCCCTGCAAAACCCGCAACAGCCATAGATCATCAACCCGATAAGGAAACATCTTCTAAACCCTGAGCGCTCAACAAAACGCTGCAAATCAATTTCGAGGTGGCGACCTCCCCCAACTGGGGCGCTCAGCATTCTGCCTCAGAGCTGTGCAGTTTTTCGGACTTCTACCGGGTTCCTCGACGGGTTCTTCGGAGGGCGCAACGCTTTGGGGTTTGGGTTGCTTTGGGTAATAATTTGCCTAGTTGTTGAGTTCACAAGCCCCAAAAATTTACACTTTCAGTTTTATAGTGGGTAATATTATCCGATCCCAAAAAGTGTAAAGTGTATCCACTCAGCTACTAAGTTTGGGGTCTGGGGGTTTCGGCTCTCAAATTTGCACGCTTCGACGCCGGGCATGTTCAGGACGATCCTACGACGTGAACACATCGCGCCGAGTGTAGCATAACAGACATTCATGCGTAAGACCAAGGTATGTATTCGCAATGTGGCGGGATGCTGGTCCCTATATAAGGCGAGCTAATCTAACAAGAACCTTATTCCAATTGGCGCAGCTCCTCGGAGCACAAGACTCCTCACAGGATGATGTACACACTAAGGGCTCTTCGAGTTTCGGGCTTTGAGTCTTGTCGGGTGAAGGTGCCTGTTAAACTTACTGGACCCTACATACCACATAGCGCCTAACCAAGGACCTTGAAGGCCTCTGACACATCTTGGGAGTCAGAAGCTTGGTCTATCTGGGCTTATGAGGTTTACGACCTTGAACAAGCCTACGGCCTGTGGAGCAATAAACTTCTGCGTGGATCCCAGTAGGGTTTCAGAGCCGGATGTTGATCAAACGCCTTGTCATGTGAACCAGTGATACAGCTAGCACGCAGCTAGTAGCTTAAGTACATATGGGTGGTTGTCAAATTATGGTCCCTTTTTGGGTCCCTATTATAATACGGCACCTATTATTTAGGGTACCCAAAAAGGGACCCTAATTTTGACAACTACCCATGAGTATAAATTTGTCTGTGTGTGTGGCATGGTTTGGTTCGCTGATCTGGTGTGGTGTGGCATGGGATGCGATTCTACCTTAAGCTACCAAACCCTACTTTTTTGTCGGTTCTTATTATAAACCCAAATATGGAATTTATAGGAACCGGACAAAAAAGTAAGTTCAGGTGGGTTAAGGTATGCTATGGAAGGGAAGTGAACGGGAGGTGATGCGTCTCAAAGCACATCAGTGATGCCTTTGAAGGAACATACGCACACGACTTGGCGTTTACGCGTCTTTTGGATGTCCGAGATCCCGACCAAACTCTATTCCTGCGACACTTCGGACAATATCCGGGAACAGAGGTTAATGCTGCCAAATATTTTCGTGTCGTTTCGCAGAACTGTGTAGGTTTACCCTTAAATGCCCGGTGGGAAAAAGGCTACGCTTTCGGGGACCCTCTACTGCTTTTTAACGGTAGTGCAGACTCAACACGATTTCTGCGAAACTGCGCAGCAAACATTTCGAATCTGCAGCCCGGAGCACAAACCTGAAATGAGAAGCTGAAATAAAATGCGGACATTGGAGGCTTCTGGAATCCTCTATACTCGGGACCTCACACTCCAAAAACAGGACACAACCAATTACACGGCTTCTGTTTATAATTGCACCAACAAAACAGAGATATCCGACCTAGGCCCCCAAACCTCTGGGCCCTAAGCTTTAAACTCCAAAGCCCCAACGCCTCAATCCTAAACCCTGGGTTCTGCGCTCCCCGGGTGTCAAGGGCTCAATCGATGCTGGCACCGTGGCCTGCACTTTCAAGGACGTTAATGTAGGAACCTGATTAAGAAACCTTGGGCCTTTATTAGGGTTTGGGTTCCTTATATGAATCCTGGAATGAATCCTACTATTTGGGGGTTATAGGCCCAGGGGTTTCTTAATCAGGGTCCTACATTAGCAGGTTCAGGGTCCGAGGCTACATCGGACTTTGCATTTTCGCGTTTCGGGTTTGAGGGTTTAAGGTTTGGGAACTTGGAGACAAAGAGGAGACGAATGCCTAGAAGCTCATGGTGCTCAGTAGGTAGGTTGGTTGCACCGGTTTCATTTTGAAGACCAGCAAGCGAGGTATCTTTCTTTAACCTTAAAACCTAACGGGAGCCGACTAAGTGAGTCCCATGATCCTTCAATCTATCATAAGCCCCGAATGCTCTAAGCAAACAATACCCTCAAACCCCAAAGCTTGATCCTCCAAGCCAAACCTTTTTCTGGGCTCGCAAATATCTGTAGGTCTCCGGGAGCTTTAAAACTCTCGACCCGCCCCCCTCCCCCCAAACTCGGGCTTTTTCTCTGGACAAATCTGCTTCGACACAGGGCCCCTCTCGCGGGCGAGTTTTCGCAAGAGGGATCCGGGCTACTTTGAAGAGGCCCCGATGCGGAAAATATGCAAAAGGTTCTATTAGGTCTAGTTGTTGTTGAAGGTTTGCTGGGGTATAGGAGGGTTCTACCAGGATTTGGGGTTTGCGGTTGTAAAGGTCAGATCCAACCTTTACGTTCTATGGTGTGGGGTTTACGGATGTAGGGTTGAGGGATGTAGGGTCGGATGTACGGTTAGGGCATAGATTTAAATTGAAAAAGGGCCCAGGCGCAACAAAGCTCGGCGTGACCATGCACGCCTGCTTGTAGCCCAGCACAGGAACATTGAAGTGTACTGGCTTACATGACTACTTAAACTAAGACTAAGTAACGAAACATAACGGCCTTACCAATAATAACAGGGTTTTAGGCTATATAAGGCTATGTTGTACTGTGTCTTGAATGCGGACTAAAAAGGTCTATAATTTGTGACTCTGCAGAGCCCTACCTTGCATTGGAGGCTTCCCAAAGCAGCACCTGCCGCTGCCCTGCGAGTGGTGCATGTTGTGCAGTCCGGATGTGAGACAGCGACGGTCGGTTGCAAAGTGGCAGTCTGTGTTGGTTGAAGGTCCAACGGTAGTTTAAGATTACAGATCCACAAGGAGTAGCAGTAAGACCGAAGAGGTCAGCCTGGGAATTTTACAGACCGGCCACTTCGCCCGCCACACAGCACCCAAAAGGTCCGTGTCCGTACTCTTTGAAAAGGATTCCACCTTAAGCCTCAACAGTACTAACCCCAGACTTACACTCGAAAGGCTATTGTAAGCGTCCTGGAAACACTTGCACCCTCTCAAAGCCTGAAAAGCTCCACCACCACTCCTACAATGCCTCCACAGGCTTGAAAGTGCCTTAATAAGCGTAATTAGGGCTCCCAATAGATAGACCACGAAAAGACCGCTGTAAGCTTGTGACACCCCGGAAACACTAGATCCCCCCCAATGCTGCGCAGAGGCTTAGCAGACTTGGCAAAGGTTGGCGATATCTTTCTACTACGGATCACCTCAACTAAAGTACATATCTCCCGAATAAACAGGCGAACTACCCAGTCGCATGACCCTACAAATCACTCATCGAAAATTAGATGCAACCAAACCATCTACGAAGCGCACCGCCTGTGACGCTTTCATAACACTCCATATAGACAACGTATAGAACCTTTTCTGAACCGCTCCGCAGCCTTCATACAGCTCACTTCTAAGCCCACCCACCGACCAACTTCCGTAAACTGTGAAACCCGAGAAGGTTTCAGGTCAAGGGCTGCGGGGGTTAGGGTTGCAACCGCGTTAAACCATAAGCCCAGCGACTGTGCGGCGAGATTCTACAGATTTCTCAACTCAGCACTCGATTCCATCCTGCACGCGCTGCGAGATCTCCTGCTCGAACTCAGGGTTTTTAGAGTATAGGGTTTAAGGCCTTCGGGGTTTGGGATTTTAGGGCTTAGGCTGTTAGAGTCTAGCTTCTATAATCATGCTCTTTGACCTTACCTGCCAAGTCCACCGATCCTGAAACACCACAGAAACCTCACAAGCCCGCATGACACCAGAAATTACCTCGTGCAAACTATACCGCCTTCTATGCCGGCCGCCACTCCTACCAGCTCACACAACCCAAGTCTGCATGCGACACTCCCAGACCCGAAATCCGAAGCAGTGATGCCTCAAACCATGGGGTGTAGGGTTTAGGGTTTCTGACCCGCCAATCCCCAGCGCGAGACCCCAAGCCCCAGCCGCACCGCTGTTCAAGGAACCCGACTCTTTCGTCGTGTAGCTGCCTGCAGAAGCTCGTCGTAGTCCTGGGGTGTGGAACACCAACCCTGAACCGCAAAACTAAACCCTAAACCTGACACTCTTAAGGCAAACGGCTTCGAGTCATGGGAGTGGGATCCGGCTTAAGAGCTGCTCTGCGTGAACTAACCAAGCGCCCTTTTCAACACCTTTAAGCTGCTCTCAACCCGAAAACCTCGTACCCTTGAACCCAAACCAAACTATCCTAAACCCCAAACGAAAAACTCCTAAAGCCGACATAAAGTCAATTGGTTTCACGCTTTGGTCAGGATGTAGTCAAGCAGAGTCGACGGTTTGTTCAATTTCGGGAGATTCTGGTCTGACCCAGGGTTTCGGGTGCCGGGTTTAACTAAGGCGTGGGGGGCTGAGGGGGGAGTTTCCGACAATTAGGGGTACCTTATTCTGGGGGTCCTTATACTAAGGATCCTACTATTTAGGGTACTATATTAGGGTCCCCTATTTTCGGAAACTCCCAGGGAGTATGCCTTACCCTGTGTCTTGCGCTCGCTGGGGAGCGCTTCTCAATGTGGGTTGGTGCAGCAGGCTCGGTGCGAATTCGTGCGTCTCTTGAACCAACAAGTGAGTCGATTGCGTTTATGACATTACCGTCATGAAAACGCTTCTTACAAGGGTGTGGTTGGCTGTAATAAGTGTTCTTTTGGTGGAGCTTTGCTGAGTCTTAGAATAATGGGGCTAGTGAGTCCGTTCACTTGAGGGTTGTAGGCTTTCTCATTGGGGTTGTACGACTAATACGATATAGGGCCTACATAATTTGAACAGAGATTTTGAGGTACGGTATATTGTATTATAAATGCGGAACCCCTGAGGAATAGTGTTGGTAATCATTCCGACACCTATATAAAAGAAACATACTTGCTATCTCCACAGAGCTTCTCAGTAGACCCCCAACTACCCTGGCCAGCCCTCTGATTTTTAACTCCCCCTACCCTAAAAGTTGTAAGAAAGAGAGGGATTTATTCACTCAAAGTCCTCTATTCAGAGTACCTTCGGGTGTCTTTGAGTGTCCTGGTCCAATACCCTAAAGCGCAAAGAAACTTTAGACTAGCCCCAAAACCCTCGTTTAGGCAGGTTTAACATAGCAGGCTTTGCACAACGAGCCAACATGCTATCCTTGCTATGGCATTTCTTACGCTAAGCTCCTTGACAAGAATCCGGTTCTGAACTTGCGACTCATCTGTGAGGGTATCTTCAGTTCAGCTCCTGAAGCCTGTAGCCTATATCCTCATAATATGAGGATATAGGATATACCATGGTATCATGGTATCCGACGTTAAGCTGCTCTTTGCAACCGTGGCTCGATGACTCCATCTCCCTTTGTGTCGATCTCCTGGGCCACGCAAGTTCAGCGGGTTAGCACCTGAACTAAGTATTATACCTTAAACCATGAATACGGTTGAAAGTACCTGAATTAAGGGCTGTTAGATGCTCTTGCTGCAGGGTCTTGTCATCACCATGCACTGGGGTGCTTCGGGTCTTGTCTTCCGAGAGTGCTTCGGGTCTTGTCTTCCGAGAGCGCACGCTTGCAGCGCGCAACCAAGGATAACGGTACAAAACTAAACACCCGTCGCAGAGACTCTAAAGCCGCTGAATGGAGGAGTAGACCCTAAACTGTATGAAGGATCCCTCTATATAAGTTGTATTAAACTCTTAATCCAGGGATTGTGAAGTCGCTGGGTTCAATGCAAACCAGACCGGCCACGCCACAGACCTGCAGCATTCCACCCGTATTTTCGAAAGAATGAACTCGGTTTGCTTTCCTGGGCACCCAGAACTTCCAAAATCCGTTAATCAAGTAAGCTACAACTAAACTTTGAATTACAGAGGAACCCTTAACATGATCCGGGTATGTAGCATAATGAAAGGGCTTTCTCTGAACCCTGAACCCTAAAACACAAAAACATCCAAGCCATACACAAGATCTCGCTGTAAACCCTAAACTCTTCCTCAAACTACCATAACCGATTGTTCCAGTTCTGATTAAAACCCATAGAGACCCGCCTAAAAAGTAGTAGGGTTTCGGGTTTAGACAGGTTGGTAGTTCAACTTTGGATCCTACGCTTCGGGGAAGCCTTGAAGGTCTCGTCAAGGTCGTCGTGCTCGTTGGCAGGCGGCTGGTTGATAGCCTGCCCAGCAACTCCAAACGCCTGGATTAGGGAGTTTCCGAAATTAGGGGTACCTTATTCCGGGGTCCTTATAATAAGGATTACTATTTGGGGTACTATATTAGGGTCCCCTATTTTCGAAAACTCCCATTAAGGAATCAAGCAAAAAGTTTCGTGAGGATCCCAGTGCTAGAGAATGCTCCTGAGAGTGAGACCCTTTGGCGGATTATGCTAGTAGTGCAACTTACAAGATAGTCCCCATGCGACTGTGATACTCTATATTCTCCCTATACAAAACATACTCGAATCATCCCAGTTTCTATATTGCTTGAAGGGTACTTTAGCGGGGTCGGGGACACACATGCACGAAAGAACACTTCTCTATTCACCCTCGAAAACGGGCAGGAAACATACTAGCTTTGGAGATCCCATTGCAAGAAGCTCACAACCAAAACGGCATGAAACTATAACCGTCTAGGTCGACTGAGGCTGCCATTAAAGGCCTCTTTCTGTGCCTCATGTCGCTCAACATCCTAACATCCGAAGAAGCAACAGGGATTAGGTATTCAGTACATTTGATAAGACAAACAAGGAAATCTACGTTCGTGTAAATAGCCATAACTATGACTGACTTGCGAAGTGCCATGGGCCTTGAAACGGTAAGCCTCCAGACCCTAAACCCCAGGCTATTTCGCAAACAGTATACTCCTAAACCTCACCAACACACCCTAAAGCCCTAAACTCCGAAAGCCCGCAAACTCTAAAAGCACAAAACCTCACGCAAACCTCTCACAGCTTTTCATACAGGCTTCTATAAAAATGCTAATGTTCAGCATTTGAAGGACACGCCGTGTTTGATTGCACTCCAAGCCCTGACGCCTTCAAGAGGTCCAAGAGCTGCATCTTGTCGATCGTCCGCTGATTTTGGCCTCTCGGCTTAGTTTAGCCCCCTGATGCCCCCTGTTTGGGTTTTAGGGTCCGGTTTACTGCAGCCTTATTTTATTCCACGTCTCGTTCGTAGTATTACATTATGGTGATTGCAATTGACCATTACTGTTCCTAGTAGTAAACACCATCAACAAGATCAACGCCAAACCATATCCGTTTTTGTAAAGTGAGCCGGGTGTTTCGAAAGCCGAACAACCCCCAGACTATGGGACCTTAAGTGACCTTAAGCGTTGAACCACGACCAAACAATTATTAGTGCATCCTTCTTGCTATGTTATAAACCCCAGCACAGGTCTACTAGAAAAAGCTTCACTGAAAATGAACCAAGGAAGAAGGACACCACACACTCACCCAATGCCGTCCACCAAGAAATAAAAGAAATGAAAGTTCGAGCCTTCTGTATTCTGCGTCGAAAGAACTTCGCGGTTGATTTAGATGGGGATCGATAGACCCATGCCCCTATTGACGAAAACAACGGGGCCTGTACAAGAATCCTGTTGCGATCTACCGGCGTGGCTCAGGAAAACACAAATACGTATGTGTCCTTAACCTTTTTCAGTGCTTTTTACGCGCCCACGTTCCGGAATCGAGAATTTACGCCCTTTCGCAGTCTTGAATGTTGTGCCCTGTCAGCCTTGCGGACCCTGGAATCCGGCATTTCCTACGGTTTCCCACATGTTTTGTATTTTTTTTTTACGGCTTTGGGGTCCAGCAATTGGTTTTTACGGGCTTTTGGGGTTCCGTGCAGGAGACATCAAGCATGGCCGTTCCACGGATGCTTATTGACATGTGCCCTCTTTATGCTAAACATAGTTACGCCCGTTCTGTCTGGCATCGCAGTTTTACCACCCTTTGGAAGGGGCCAAATAACGGCACACATTCGGCGTTCCAGGTATTGGATACCTAAGGCCAAGACCCTGACCCTGACAAACCGCGGATACAGAGCCAGTGATCCTAACTTCCGAAATTTTAATTGAATGATGCCTATAACTTTAACACGTCTGTCGGCTACATACCCATGATCTTTCAAGAACCGGCAGAAGCGTATGATTTCTGATCTCCCATCGATGGCGATCAGAAAACACAAAGAAATGCAAAAGATTAGGTTTGCTTTCTGGGTCTTTCAAGTCTTCTTAGTGCGGACGACGTGAAGTTTGGGCTCTGCTAAACCGTAAAAACCCGAAGCCCGAGCATGTGCACCCCGAGCCCGAAGCTTTAAACCTTCTAAGCCTAGCTCCTTACAGCGATATGTCATGGCATTTTTCCTGCTCACCAAAGGTGTTTCATATTGCCGCGCAGTGTCAGTTTCGAATGTGGTCCCCAATGTAGATCACGTCGGGTAATACCTGGCATTTGGCCCGATCTGATCGGATTTCGCCTGAGGCATGGTTGAACTTTTCCACCGTCTGCTCCTCCTTCGTCCTTTTGCTCATCCAGGTCGTGATCCTGCTCACTTTGCTTTTTGAAAGAGAACGTGTTGCAGAATCAGACCCTGCAAATGTGCTTGTGCAATGTGCACATTTACGAGCCCCTCCACGTCCTGGGCAGCAGGGGCAGGTTGCATTGGCGTCATTTCCTTGCGCACGTAGCAGATGCGGTTGCGTCGCTCGCCAGCGCAACATGTAAAGCCAAGCGCTTTCATGGGAAAAGATGGGAATCTGGTCAAGGCGAACAGGGTTCAAAGTCAGGTCTATGTTCACCAAAGTAAGCAAAACCTAAATTCCAATTTTCTGAACGTCCTAAGTTTAAGCCCAAAACCCAAATCTCTAATTACCTGAATTCTTAGGGATCTGGGTGCAGGTTGTCAAGCTCGGAACCTGCACACCTCTGCTGTAAACAATCAAGTGCCACTCAGAAAACCCTAAACCGAAGGCTGGACGTTCATATGCTGGTAAGCTTCGAGCCCCACCACCCCAAAGCCCACATCCAAGATTAAGACCCTAAGAGTTCAGAGCACCGAACCCCAAATTCACCAAGCGGCAGTACTGGTACCAAACCATTCTCAACACGGCCCTCTCGCCCACATCCGGACCTCCAGACTTCTGGTCGGGGCACAACGCGGGTTTGGGGAGGTCAGCACTTCCGAACACTGCATAACATGGGCACAACTCTGAATTCATAGCGATCATATCCCCGACGACGGTAGGATGGCGTAGGCCCTAGCCCTATTCTGATCACTAGGCTCTTTGTATCGGGCAAGTTCCGGTGGAGGCCGTGGGGCTTCACACAGATGTAGCCGAGCACATGGGGGTCTCCGAAAATTAGGGGTACCACATTTTGGGGTCCGAGGGTCCTACTATTTAGGGTACTATATTAGGGTCCCAGTGTCGGAAACTCCCACATCGTAAAACCAAGCACGTCTCAAACACAGCTTTACTTTAGGTGGCACATGGGTGACAACTAGCATGCTGGGACATTGTGGATCCCTTTATGCCTCTCGCGCCCCAAACGCAACGAGGGGTTCAATGTAGTCCCTGTGTTAGCTTGGCCTCAGGCTATTCCAGAGCGTATCAAATGCCGAATCCTGATTCCACAATGCCTTAATTCAAGATCCATGGCCAGGAACCCTGGAAAGGCTTCCAGGGGGATTAGGGTTTATAGGGTGTAAGGCCTCAGCTGTGAGATGTCCAGGAAACCTCACAATAGCCCTCTAGCAAGTTCTTCATGTCGGCGGAGGCTGCGTAACCCATAGAGGGAACAACAGCTCAGGCTTGAATATCAAAAACGCCTAAGGTAAGTAGCTGCCTAGAAGACTCGGAGTTAACCCAAACCCCTGAAACCCATTTAATTTTGAAGCTGGAACATCAGTATCCTGATGCCCCTGAGGCAAGATGTAGGGGATCGCAGCACTCCTCAGCCGCAATGCATGTTCCATACTTCTGAAGTTAGCTTAGGACCCAACCCTACGGGTAGAAGTACCGAATAGTCATATGGGTAGTTGTCAAAATTATGGTCCCTTTTTGGGTACCCTAAATACTAGGTGCCGTATTATAATAGAGACCCAAAAAGGGACCATAATTTTGACAACCACCCATATACTCCCCCAAATACTAGACCACCCTGCTACTATCCTAAACGCACTATCAGGTCCTATGGACCTTGAAAGCCTTAAACAAACCTAAAAGACCTCTTCTCTAGCCCTGATCGAACCCCTTGAACACTATAGAATCTGATAAGTCCCAAGAAACCCTCTCGGTCCAATAAACCTTAAACCCTAAAAACCCTAAACCCAAAGCCTTAAACCCTAAAACCTTAAACTAGGCTTTTAAGTAACCAGGGAGAAAAAGTATAAACTTTTATTTCATAATGGTTCCTTTAAGAAAAAAGTATTGAAGTATGGTACTCCAAAGCCCAGTAAACCAGAGATAGCTGGGAGAAGAGCCATCAAAGCCGCCAGATCTCTTGCGCTCCAGCATTTGCCTCGTGCAGCTTTGGGCATGCTTGGAGTACATAGGGGTTTACGGGTTAGGGGTTTAGAGGTTTATGGTTTGAGTGGGAGCAACGTAGGTTTGTTTGAATAGGGGATTGAAATATTGTGCTATAGTGACAGTAGGAACGATCGGGAACCATGGTATTCTAGAGTTCTGAGCAATAGCCCGACTCTGTAAATCTCATCTGCTTCACTGAAATCGTGATCTTCAGACAGGTTGTCAGGCTGGTTATCCACATGAGCCAATTCCAGCCGTCTTTACAAATATCTATCTACTGTAGCGCCCCTTAGTATAAGGACTAACACAGGGGGGGATAGTAATTAGTTGTATTAATTCAGACCTCAAAAGCCAGCCCTTTACAATCGCAAGCCTCTCAGGCCACTCTGCCACCAATAGCTGCTCGGCATGTCTTCGCATCAAGCTGTTCAGGCATAGAACTATGAGGACAACTACGCGGGCTGCTAGCAGGCCTATCATAACTAATCACTTCTAAGTCTAAATACGAGAACTTTCAGACGCACTGCTCCTGTTTCTCTCCGGGATTTCTTGACCGGTTGGACCCGTTGTGAAAGAACAGCTTCTCTACAAAGCAATATGTTCGGCTGCGCCAGGACACATCGCAGCTTCTGCACAACAGCACATCAACCAGTGTTGCAAGAACACTTGGCACCCAAGAACTTCATCTGTACAACTCACGGCAGTATCCGAGCAACGGTACCCAGAGCGAACTATGCGACAATCTCGAAGCTCAAATCTTCCGCCTAGCAGAATGCCATTGACTCAGAGCGGATTGCAGCAATAAGCGGATCTCTAGCGCACTAGGTCACAAGGATCAAGTTATTGTGAAAGGTGCGAGGTGAGGCTGATCTCGATATGGTTCTCTTGAATGCGCCAGTTCCCAACTCCTCCGGTTCCTCCAACTCCAGGAATGTGTTGTGAATCACTAGCGCCGGGGCTCTTGGGGTAATCGGCACCGGCCTGTACAGTGTCAGAGGCTGCTGCACGCGGAGGCTCCGGTCTGTGCGAAAGCGGGGCTCCGCATGCTCACTCATGCCTGGTGCTGCTTGACCCCCGTTCGCACGCCGATACGCCGACTTCTGCAGCGTGTAAGCACCGTAGAAGCGATCCTTCACACGCTGCCACTCATGGTCTGGAACTGCGCACTGGTAGTGCTGCAGCTCCTGCCCATCCAGGGACTGGTGCATGTCCACATGCTCACCGAGTCTTTCCAAGAAGAGCATCAAATAGTCCGAGAGGAGGAAGGTGCTGCTGCCAACCATACGCGGCTGGTAGCGGCACCAATAGGGCAGGCCAGCTCTTCGGCCGGCATCGATGGTCGTCACTTCCTCCACGTCCTCGGCACCCTGCTCTGAAACTGGCACAAACGGTCGACCCCTTGGCCAGCTGTGGATGGTAAGGATGACATAGAACTGCTGATCCAGGCGCCTCATCTCCTCCATGCCCGGATGGTTTATGTGCCAGAGCATCAGGGCTCTGGCCGAGGTGATCACGCTTTGAATCGGCACGGACACCCAGTCAGCAACAGTGGGCACTGCCAGCGTCAAGGAAATCGACACAAGGCCTGGCTCCTTCTGCCGACGGCCATGAGCGAAGCCACAGAAGGGCTGAGGGTGACCGCGGGCGACCAGGATACTGTCGCCCATCTCCGGATAGTTGTGCCGAACCGCTTGGTACATAAGCTCCTTTTTTGTGGGGAAGTGGAACGTTAGGCTATCATCCTCCTCCTTGTGATGTAAGGAGAAGAAGACGTTGCACAACTTGAAGAAGCCTCTCTTCTTCAACAACCGGACCCCCCCAAAAGTTTAAACTTTCTAAGATAGAGCTAACATATACGGCCAAAAAGTTTAAAGTTCCCCCCTTTAAGGGTTACTATAAGGGTTATACTATAGGGGTTTAGGGTTCTTAGAAGTTCCCCCCTTTTCCTATCGAAGAAGCGCGAGAATGCGTTGTTCATGATCATCGCTTCGCCAGATCCAAGTTGCTGCACCACCTGAAAGCCCTCTTCGTTCAGCTCGGGACGGTCCTGGAGAAAAATTAACGGTTTAGGGTTTAGGTTAACCCTCTGGCTCCAGTTGCCTAAATAGTCGGTTACCGAGGTAAATAATATATGCTTAGTAATCTACTATTTAGGTAACTGGAGCCCTAGGGTAAGATAAAAGTAACTACAACAATATTCATTAATATATAGAGCCCTGCAAGCATTCCTCATAGATCCCCTTTCAAGGAACACTTTAGTGGAACCCCTATATTGCCCCGTCCTGGAGAAACCTGTCCCGGGGATCTGGTCGGACGAATAGCTGCGAGTTGTCTGAAAAGTTGTTGACCTTGAGATTCTGGCCTGAGCTTGGATCATAGGGGATCCTTAGGGGGGTAGAGGGGGGTAGGGGACTATACTTCTTTAAATAAGCCTTTTTAGGAGCCTGAGCTTCGAAGTCACCGGAAAGAAAAAAAGGTATAAACTCGCATTTTATTGAACTCAGGGTTTGGGGTTTAGTTTTTTGAGCTCCTTTTCTACGTAGGGTTTAGGTTTAGGGTTCAGGGTTTAGGGTTCCTTTAAGGAACAGGTACCCCCAAGAACGTATTAAAGTATGGTACTCCAGAACCCAGTGGCACGACAGCCTTACGAGATGCCCACCCCATGGACAGCTTTGCTTCCAGAGTTTGCCAGCGGGACTCTCATGGCCAATCTGCCACCCCTCATCTTCGAGCAGGTTCGGGACGTGGAGCAGCCATTCATCGATGGTCTCTGGGCAGACTGCCATGTTCGCCTGCTAGCCTGGCTTCGGTGACCTATATATGCTTCTAAGCTGCTTCTACGCTTCTGCAGGCTTGAACCGCATGCCGCATGACGGTAGTGGCCTTCACTCACTAATAACAAGTTTCTTGCGCCATCAATTTGAGGCTGATCATCAATGCCGATGCCTTTGCACACAGCCACATTTAACGGCATCTCTGATCTTAAAGGAAACCCTATTGCTAAACCCCAAAACCTAGACTCCTAAACCCTAAACCCCTACCCCGAAAAAAACCCTAAACTCTAACCATAAATCCCTAAACCCCTAAACCCCAAAACCGTGCCCGAAACCCAGAACGAGACAGCAACAGCGTGCCTGTAGACTTCTGCGAAGCGCTCAGGTCCTGCTCTTGGCGCCGTTTGTCGGGGCTTTCCACTTCCATATGGGCAGTTCTCTCAACTAGGACCCCTTTTTGGGTACCCTAAATATGAGGTGCCGTATTATAATAGGGACCCAAGAACGGACCACAATTTTGAAAACCAGCCATATGGGCGGTTCTCTAAACTCGGGTCCCTTTTTAGGCTCCTTTTTGTAAAGTTGCCCTACTCTTCCTTAAGATATGGATGCCGTTTTCAAACGGGAGACTTTGTCCTTTCCATCCTGAATCGCCAAATCTTGAGGGTCGACAGCAGGGTCTTGCAAACAGCACCCTGAAGTACATTAGCACGAAGTATCAGCACCAGTCTAATCATCCACAACCCTCCAAAACTTGCAGCGACTTAAAACGTCCCGGGCTTCTTAACAAACAGCGATTTCGACTCAGGACCTCTCCGGCAAAGCCCTAAAACCCCGAGTGTCAACATAAGCCCTATAAACCCAAAGAAAAAACCCCAACTCCCAACCCAAACCCTTCATAGGATCCAAAATCTAGAATCTAGAATTCCCCCCAAAAGTATCCTAGTATTATAAGGTATACCTTCGGATCCTTTAGAAGGGCCTGGGAATCCCAATCTTCCCGAAAACTCATAGCACTTAGTCTGGGCGCCTGCTAACTCTGAAAGCCTATAAACACCGTCGAATCCTTGACTGAATTTCCTTAAGAAGACTAAGAACCTCTCAATCTAGAGGCCAGAAATAATAGGCAGGCTAGGGCGGCTAGGGTTGGTTTTGGGACATTACAGTCACTACGGAAGCCCCAGGAACGGCATTACTGATGATTCACTTTTTGGGGTCTACTATATGTACCCTGAAATCAAAAATACCGAATGCTCCCTGGCCTGAACAGGAAATCTTGTCTTTCACGCGCTGCGTCACCTGCGAGGAGCCATGTGGGAGCTAACATAAGGGTCTTAATGCTTAGACTAGATTGTTGAAGTATAGTATAGTATGCATATGTAGGGACGGTAAGGGGGCAATATTACTAGTGATTTCACAAAAAAATTCTGCAGAAAAACCCTGAACAAGACGTTTCAACCCCTGATAACCCCCCCCCCAAAAAAAAAAAACAAAAAAAAAGGAATAGAAGTAGATCAATTTTACGAGCAAGGCTAGCAGTACTACCAACAGAACTCCTGCCTAAGCTTGATGATGCAGGCTTTACAGAGCTCAGGGCCCGGGTTTTGGGGGTTCGGCGTTCGGGTTTCGAGTTTTCGGGTGTAGGGTGGAAGGCTGTATCTAACATCTAGACTTGGCTAAATTTAAGCCAAGCACAACAATCATGTTCATAATCTGAGGGGCTGTTCAAGGTGCTTGGTCTTAGACTTCCTTGGTGCCGGGTCCCGTGGAATGCAGCGAAAGTAGGATTTCTAACTTTGGTTTCCAGGAAGACCATAAACGTACCAATCCTAAACCCTACACCTAGCCCGAAACTCAGCACCCCGAAAGCCAAACCCCTGCAAGAGCAGCTAAGATCTCCCCGCTCGAAAGTACTACAGCCTACCTGCGACCCTGATAACCCAAACCGGAATCCAAAGGCCTACCACTTAGTTGCTGAGTTCATAAGCCCCCAAAAGTGTACAGTGTACACTATTCAGTTTATAGTGGGTAATATTATCCCAAAAAGTGTAAAGTGTATCCACTCAGCTACTAGACCAGTATCCCCCCAAGTGCCCTTGCATAGAGTCGTTGTGGTCCTTGATAGTGGGTATTTCAGGTATAACATCTTGTACTTGGGGCGTCGAGGTAGTCCCTGAACCAAACCTTCACCCTACGTAACCTACCTTTTTAAGGACTTTTTAAAGGAAATCATAATAAGGAGCCCCAAAAAGGTAGGTTCCGTAGGGTCCAGGAAACGCCTTGAGCCTACACCATTCATCCTCAGGCCTTCAGCCCTAATTAGACTTTATACGCTGGAACTCTGAGGTTTAGGGTTTAGGGGTTTAGGGTTTAGTTAGGGTTTAGGGTTTATGGCTAGGGGTTTAGGGTTTAGGGGTTTAGGGTTTAATTCGGGTTTGGGGTTTACTGAGCCCAAACTCTGACCCTCAAGCCCTAAACCCTGCTAACACCCACCATAACTTAGCCCACACCAGACCTCCAGACCGCCCTTGCCTCTACCCTAAGCCCGACAGCAAAAGGGGCACGGACGGACACAGCGAACCCCAAAACACAAGCCCTCAGCAGTGAAACCTGGAAACAAACACAGGAACATGCGTACCAACGCACCGTTACACCGAGCTTAAGACACCCATTGGGAACAACATAAGAAACCACTAACAATGAGCCCTAAAACGCTAAACCCCCAGACCCGAACCCCAGACGCTTGCACCTTAAGCTCCAGCTGCCCTACCTAAACCCTAAATCAGCCTAAATCCTGCCAACCCCCGCACACCAAAATCCTTAAACCCTGAACACCTTAAACCTTTACATTCTAAACCCTGCACTCGCAACGTTCTTCAGTTGTCAAGCTTTCGCCGGCGCCTTAGGCCCAAAAGGCTTGGTCCTAGCCCTCATCAAGTTCTGCTCTCTTCTGTCAGGGTTCAGGGGGGTTTAGGGTTTAGGGCTTAGGGGTTTAGGGGTTCAGGGTTTAGGGTGCAGGTTCGTCGACCTGGTGTTTGGAGTCCAGGGGTTCCGCGCGCATTGAAGCTTTTCGGAGATCAGGCATGCCGAACTTAAACCATGCACGCTAGACTCTCTCAGGTGAGGCTGCTAGCCAGGGCAAGATGCAAATTTTGGGGACGGGGTGGGGGCTGAAACCTTAAAACCCTGAATACTTAACCCTAATCCCTAAACCGTTTAACCCTATATCCCTCAATCCCTGACACCCTTAAATCCAATAAATCCATGAACCATAACCTTAGGCAACCAAAGAAAGCCTACTTTTTTGTAGGGCTGCGATAAATCCCATATTTGGGTTCATAATAAGAACCCGAAGCAAAAGTGGTTCTGGCAGTTTAAGGAACCCCTAAAGCCCTTAAACCCAAAACCCTAAAACCCAAACCCTAAACCCTAAACCCCTAAACCCTAAACCCTAAAGCCCTTAAACCCAAAACCCTAAAACCCAAACCCTAAACCCAAACCATGACCCTGAAGCCCAAGCCACTACTTGGAGGATCAGGGGACTTAGTAAGTTAGGTTATAAGCACTTTAATTGGGGTTATAAGTGATTATAAGTATGGTTACCTTGATTATAACCCTAGTTACTAAGTCCCATGATCCTTCAAGTAAACCCAAACCATGACCCTAGAGATCCCTTTAAGGAACCCTACAGATCCCCTGAAGGAACCCTAGAGATCCCTTTAAGGAACCCTATAGGGAACCCTATGACCCTGAAGCCCAAGCCACTGTAGTGGCGCCTCAGACAGGAAGTCGTCCCAATCAATCTTCCCGTTGCCTGTCTTGTCCCACTCCTGACATGGGTGGTTGTCAAAATTAGGGTCCCTTTTTGGGTACCTATTATAGTACGGCACCTATTATTTGCGGTACCCAAAAAGGGAGCATAATTTTGACAACTACCCACATGGGTGCTTTGCGCTTCGGGGTTTCTGGTGCTTTTTCGAAGTCATGACACAAGGGTTGAGTTTGACGGCTGGGTTTGGCTTTGGCGCTGCGTTCGGGGTTAGATATATATGTAGATGTATATCTGCAAAATTATATTTACAATATATACACACACTTAGAATACTTAGGATTGAGGTGCGAG
This sequence comes from Symbiodinium sp. clade A Y106, assembly GCA_003297005.1. NCBI lineage: Eukaryota > Dinophyceae > Suessiales > Symbiodiniaceae > Symbiodinium > Symbiodinium sp. clade A. Next base: position 179,131 of record BGNK01000449.1, read on the forward strand.
GTACTCCGGGTGTGTTACGGAGAGGCTCCAGTTTGCTTCGATTGACTATTCCTTCGAATGTATGAGGCTTGAGGGCTTCGGGTTTTAAGTTTCAGGGGTTTGTTTTTCAATTCAAAGGTTCGGGGCCTGGGACCTTAAATAACGGACGTTGGAGTCTCTGGCCGACCAACGTCGCGTACTTGGTATGTATGTCAGTTCCCAGTCGAGTCCGGACATGTCCTAAATAGTTTTCACGCTTTCACAGAACCCTGACTCTAGTAACCACAATGTGGTGTCAAAAAGAGATGATGCACTTTAGTTGTTCTGGTAACGTGATTCAAGGCCCTAGCAAGAACCCACGATATGCACCTTGAACGTTTGGTCCAAGTCGTCATCCTCGTTGTCCTCGGCTCGGACAGGGATACCAGAGCGCCCACTTCCGCAAATGAAGCTACACACTGAAAATCATACGAGGGGTATCTTCTGACTTGAGGGGTATTGGGCTTCCAGAAGTGTTCTTGTCTGAGGATGTGCTTCGGTCGTGACCCGCACATTCTACTCTGCAAGGGGTCACCTTTCCTCAATCCTAAACCCTAAACCCCCCAAACCCTAAACCTAAACTCCTAAACTCTAAACCCCCAAACCCCAAGCCGTAAACCCTAAACCCCTAAACCCTCAGCCCCCAAACCCTAAACCCAACCTTAAAGCTAAACCTTGAACCCAAGGATCTGATTCACCTGCTAACAGCCTGTTGGCTTAGTATACATGATGTAGGGGTCTTGGTTGTTAGGCTTACTTAGATGAGGGCTACATGTGCGGAGACGACGACTATTGATGATTCAGGAGTCGAGATTGGTGCTACAGCGTTCTGTCTTTAGCCTTACCCAAAGAGTCGAGTCAAAACCCACGAGCTAAAACCCACTAGCTCCGAAAACTACGTACGTCTAGTCACGTTTAGGAGCCCCCCTTTCCTTGAGGTATATAGTTCTTAGTTCAAGAGTTTTTGGGTCTCTTGCTACACCCTAAACCTAGGTGGTGGCTTTAAAGCTTTTGGGTCGCAGTCGCTGGCGGTTGGTAGATGGCCAAAAGCAAGTCCAGGAGCTGGGACTTGCTGATTTTGCCTCTTGCAGGATAAAGGGGCGCGGAAATCCGGATATAGGGTTCAGGGTGTAGGGTTTAGAAACTTGCGGATTTTGCCTCCTGCGGGATAGAGGGCCATTGAGTTTAGGATTTATGTAGGGGGATGCGGGGTCTAGGTTTCAGGAATTAAGGTGTACGGTATAGGACCTTGCCGATTCCGCCGTTTGGTGGGATACCAGCCCGTGTTGTTTCTCTTGCGGGCTTTAGGGCCAGGGGATTTAGGGTTTGGCTTTAGAGTCCTGTTTTGCCTCTTGTGGGCTTTGCCATGGGGGGCTTGGGGTTTCGGATTTTGCCAATTGCGGGATCTAAAGCGCACGGCTTTGGGACCCAGGGAACATTTGTGCTTTTAGAGGGCGTCAGGGGCTTCATCGGATCTCGTTAGGGTGTTTACAGGCTTGGGGTTTCAAAGAGTATCGACGCAGAAGGCGATGCAGCCATCATCTTCGCTGCCACCATCGAATTTGAACTAGCAATCGTAGGGACGCCCTAAGTTTGTGGCTCTTTGTAACTCCGCTAGGATCCCCCGAGCCCCCAAAGGCTTCGGATTCAGGGGTTCAGAGGTTCAGGCTGTAAGTTTTAGGAGCGGTGCGCTCTTGTTAGGGCTCTCCCAGGCCAACTTCCACGGAAATCAAAGGTCTCCAGGCCTTTGTTGGGCATGGAGTACCTGAGAGCAAGCATCGGTTCTCAAGGGTGCCGGGACCCTGATGCTTAGGGCTGAGGCTGACGAATTAGTAGTAGTTTCCTATCTCCCTATAGTCCCTATGTAGCTATGCTAACATATCGAAATATCCTGGTCTGATTACTCAAGCCTGTATACTATAATGAAGACGTCCTTCAGGGCCCCTGCGTCGGAAGGCACACATCAAACCTCAAACCAACCAAGCCTCACCCCTAAACCTGAAGCGCTCAATGAAAATTTCTTGCTTGATGTATATAATTCAATACCCTTTCAGTAACAGCCCCCATGTTAGGATCCCGATTTGCATCCTTATTCTGGGAGAGGGGTCTGCGAATGAGGGATCTACAATATCCCCAAGGCCTAATCCCGTTTGGTAGGGTTTAGGAGCGCAGGGTTTTCCGCAACCCCATCCCGCAATAAGCACGAAACCAAACTCCATCTCAACCAATAACCCTGCACGCCAGACCCCATTACTTCCACAACAAAACCTAATCTGAATCTCCTCTTGACCCTCCACGTAGAAGTACGCGCATCTATCGATATGTCTATCAATCTGTCTAGCTATCTACCTATCCATCTAGTTATTTGTCTATTCTGTCTATTTGTCTATCGATCTATCTATCTGTCTGCAGACATGTCTATCGAGCTCTCCCCCTCCCTCTCTCTGTGCATATAGATACATATATATATATATTTATATATATGTATATACATATGTTTATACATATTTATATACATATGTAGAAACATATGTATGATTTATAAAAATCAAATGATATGAAACTGAAAGTCATAGACACCCAGACCTGACTGTGAAAGGACCGGAAACCTCTAAACTCTTCGCCGATGAGGACCGAGGCACACTTGCCACATGGACTGCAGCACGTCTAGCTCCTGGATCTTCCAACGGAAACAGGTTTCAAGGGATGTTAACATTAGTTTTTCTCACGGCTCATACAGTTTATAGCGCTTACAGGGCTAAATGGGGGGGGCGTTAGGGTTTTAGAGTCAGGGTTGGGTTTTGAGTTTTGGGCGTTAGGGTTTGGGGTTGCGGTTTGGGTTTTGGGTAATGGGGTTCGGGTTTTGGTCTAGGTGGGTGTTTGAATAAGCGGTCACATTTCGGTGTATACGTACTCTGCTGTAATCGAAATGTCATGCTTATAATGCGTTTTTGCTCACTCTAACATCTGGCTTGACCACGTGAAGTCCCCGAGTCTATCAGCGCCGAGATGCAAGCAGATCTTTGGCCCAAGATCAGCAAGAACCCTTCGCAAGGTGCTTCGCTCGCAGCTGACATGTGTTGGGGAGCTTGCCCTGAGCTCTTGGCTCTGCTCCAACAACGCTGACCGTCAGGTTCGCTGAAATTATCTAAAATTGTTGGATCGCAAGACAATGACAGCACGCGAACGTGGAACCTACACCGATCACGCCAAGCTTACAACCAGGCCAACTCTGACACAATGCCATAACGGAGCAGTGCGTTTTTTCAGTGAGTTCACCGCTGTAGCCACTCAGATCGCAATGCTTCTGACGCCGGTGCGCCCGAGGCAGCACATGCAAACAAACACGAGACACATACGCACACACTCTCTCTCTTCCCCTCCATGCACATGACACATCACCAATGCCGATTACGTCCAGCTTTCCGTGGCCCCGATGGCTACACATGGGTCCATGCTAGCAAGGCCCTGGCGATCGTCCGGCGTCAATAGCTGTGCCAATAGCTCTCGGAAAGGGCTGCTGAAGCCTTGATCCCCTTCCCAGCATACCGGAAGGGGGTCGCAGTCAATTGCCTCAAGGCTGACAGACTGCTGCGTTGTTCTCCTGTGTTTGCGCAAGCGCCCGCGCGGCTGAGAGGCCAACAGGAAATCTGTCGGACATGAGAATTTCCACTGTCCTTGTGGTCATTTTGGCTATTGAGTAGAAATCCGATACAAAAAATCATGAACACGGATGGCCGGAATTCGGCCATCCAAATGCAAAGGAATGACATGGCCGCGTAATATAGATCAAATACATAAGAGTATTGCTCTTTGCAGTGTTTTCAAGCTACAATCTGTGCCAAAGTGGCTATGTAGTCTCTAGCAGCATAAGTTGTTTTGCTTCATCGGCCAAGCGGGACATCTCTGGACCATCCACATTACACACAACGGCACAGGGACCGTTTCGCAGATGGTAAAATTCTGGTAAATGGTCATGACCATTGCCCACTATTGTGCCAACAGCAATGGGCCGGGCCTGAGCCTGAAAACTTGCCGAACTCAAGCAGATTGTTACTGCTGCGATTCTTCTCATTGCTATTACTACTACATTATTCCAAAAGTAACTAATGTTATCATTACCGTCATTATTACCATTACCGAACGATTACTACTACTATTATTATGATCATCCATAGGTTCCACGGCATCCAAGCACTCAATGGATTGCAGTGGCGGCCGCAACATATCATGCATGCCACGAGCCAGATGTGGAAACAGAAATGAACGTGTTGACTGTGACACATGGATTACGCCAGCATTCCTGCCACACAAAGGTCCCCGCAAATTGAAAAAAGCTTCCATGCCATCATTAGAGCCACCCCGGGGCTTGACATCCCATGTCAGCTTTCCACTTGCAGATGTAATTTCAACAGAAGCTACTTTTATGCATCCCCAGTTCCAAAGTTCAAGCGAAAGAGATTCCGAACAGAAGCGGCCCAGGAAAATGTGCCGTGCATCATTGATAGCAAGCCAGTTAACATCCCAACATCAGAATGGAACAGAAACAGTTTCTGTGGCCCTGCCCCGTGGATTTAGAGGGTGCTGCGTGAAGCATGACCCGATGGCATGCATGACCCCTGCGCATACATGACACGTGTACTTCCGAAGGCTGTTTCCCGAAAACTAGTGTGCTCAGGTAAGTACCGAAGGTTGGGCAAATTCTGTAGTCCATACGGCACTGAGTTGGTCCCATTTCTCCTAATTGGATCCAAAGGTTGGGGTCTTCCATTTGGTTTTTATCATTTTTATCATCACGTAAGTTATCAGCCATGACGGCTCTAGGACTAGCTAGTGTGGTGGTGTCCGTGGCTAAGAGCCTATAGTTCGAAGCACGGTGCGCCATGGATCGAATGAGGAATCGTCGAAGTCCTGCAAGTGATTTGGAGGCTACGGCTGCTCGGATGGAGCTTTGAGTGAAGCACGCCCAGCCAAATCAGGGAGTGTTAAGCTTCCACGGAGATGCCTCCTCGGGAACCCGAGAGTCGGCGGAAGTTCGTGTTCAAGAATAGGAGTGAAGCCAGACTACGTTGCAGCACTGGGTGGACAAGAACGCCCAAATTCGGGCCGAGAGCAGAACCGGCCAGCGAGGCCGCGAGGGTGGTGAACCGAGGTTGATGGAAGGTGATGGTGCTCCGGGCCAAGTGGAGGAGGAACACCCGACAGGGCGGTCCCTTCAGGTGTAGATGAGCTTCTGGCTCAGGTGCTGGAGCAGGTGCAACACTCGGTCTCGTTTGCTCCCCTTGGAGGATCTTGCATGATTCCGAAAGGAGACGTGGGCGGAGGCATGCCTGCACAGCGTCCTGGACCAGGGTCCCAGTGGTTTCCAGGCCTCCCAGATCGTATAGGTTCGATAGGGGAGTAAGGTTTGTGACGTAGCTGGGCCCAAGGCACCTCCTCCTGTGCCTCAGCAGGCGAGGATGTTTCTAGGTTGGGTTGGAGTTATGAGGCAGTTTGCTGCAGGGAAGCTAGGGATAGCCTGTGTCTCCTGGAGGGACGGTCATACCTCCAGGGCCTCGGCCGATGTCCCCTCGGTTGCCAAGTGGAGCCGACTGCGTCGGGCGGTTCGAGGGGTGGTTGTGGCAATGTGAGGACTGCAGGTCAGGTTCAAGCTCCTGGTTTCCAAGGTGTAGGAGCCCCAGTGCCTGGTTTCCACAGTGTGGGAGTCCCAGTTGCTTATGGTGCTGGTTCCTCCGGAATACGATGGAGCTCATGGGAGCTTTTTGGGTGGTCCGGCAGGGTTTGGCTTGGGTCAGGCATCTGTTAAACCAGAAGAACCGGCCAAATACATTAGGGAGCTTCCCAAGCTGGCGCACACGGATCTGTCCCGGTCTGCAGTGGTATGTGGGAACTGGTTAGCACCCAACGTGCTAAGTCCTTTTGAGCCTGCAAGTAGCGGGTGAGACAGGATTCAACAAGTAGGAATTTCGCTGCAAGACTTCCAAGATTGCCCGGTGTCAATGAAAACGACGATAGACGCAGCATGCCCTAATTGCAAAGATCTCCACTGTCTCTTCATTAAGGGGTTGTGAAGTCTCAGGGCTGATCCATGGTTCACCCGGAAAAGCCATGGATCACTATGTCGAATAGCCCGTCGACGTAATTAGGGTCTGTAGAAAGCCGGGAACATGATACACCTGATAGAAAGCCAGCCACAAAGCTCGGTGCAATACAAGCCAAAACTCCGGACTTTGCTACACCTTGCAACCTAAAATGCGCCCGTAAATCCTAAAGTATATCCATCATTGAACAACAAACCACACATAATCTCAGTTGCGAAGTTCCTTGGCCCACAAGGTTTTAATCTTCCAAGGTATGGAAGGATTGGAAAGCCAGAATGTTGACAGGCTACCTATTCGGCTGTTGAGCTTGCTGGTGTTGTAGCGGAACTAAAGGCTAACCGTTTAAATATTCTAAGGGCTATTGTGGTACCCCAGAAAAAGGTTTTACCAAGACTACTTATTCTACTGCGGTGATCAGAAAGCAGGTCCAACGTCTCCTCCTTCGTAGGGCCAGTGAAGCGTCCGGCGATGCTTCGCTGAAGCATGGCCTTCGACTGACTGTACAGATTCTCCGAAACCGTTTAGGTGTTAGGGTTTAGGGTTTGTAGTACTTCACAAATATTCGTAACAATGATTTAGGGCCTAGGGTTTGTTCTGCACTAGGAGGTCTTGGATCGTGTGGGTAGATGGAACCTTGCCACAAAGTTCCTCCAGAGCCTGATCAGGTATTACACATTTGGTACCCCATCGCTTTTGACGGCACATGCAAGCGAGGTTCATTGTTTTCAGAGAACCTCTACGTCTGCGTAGTATAGTAGTATAGCACAGCAAGTCACCAACCCAAGCCTAAGAATGTTGAGTTTTAATGGAAATGAATGTTATCTCTGATCCGTTCCCCACGAGCCTTTAACAAACCTGGCACAGATGTGCGCAAGGTCAGGGGTCACTTCTTTCAACAGCCACTAAGGTTGAGGGTCTAGGGCTTTCAACATTGTTCAGGGTTCGTGGGTTTCAGCTTAGGAGGTTCAGTGGTAGGGCAATTCGCTAAATGGTATCTCGGAGACTATTTGAGGATTTGAGGCCCTCCCGAGGGTCCAGGGTACATTTTTTATTTGTGTGTGCTGTCTACTGATACAAGTTTTAGGTTCCGGTCATTCTGATGCCTTGTAGACAGCAGCAAAGCGCTCGTGGAAGAAGATGCGCTCGTACTGGCAGGGTGCGTTTCAATTCACATGTCCGATCGAAAGCGCCACTAAGCCACAGGCAGGATCCATCTTGCCAAAAGCTTTGACAAACATGATTTAAGACCAGAGACGAAGCAACTGCAAGACCTTACTGCCTCGAGCTTGCGTTCCAATCGCAACGCCAGAAGCCCACGCGCTGTAATCTCCCAAATTATGAGCCATTACTCAACATACGAGTTTCTGCGAAGCATTCGGGCTTGGGTCTTACCGGCTTGCAATTGAATCAAAGGGGGGCCGTCAACCGTCTTTATGAACAGCTAGGTCTCAGAATTTGCGGGGTTAGGTGATTGGAGGGCCGGAAAGTCTCATAAGCTGTGAAAATCCTGTTGGCCGGGGACTCGTTGGCCTCCAGACATGGAGAAAAAAGTATAAACATTTTTCTTTCATAGTGGTTCCTTTAAGAAAAAGTATTAAAGTATGGTACTCCAATCCAAAGCCCAGGTAATATAGAGAAGCTCAGTAATACTTATCGTCTTAAGGTTCCATATTGGTTTCCCTCGGGTTTTCTGGTTTTCTACCTGGTTCAATCATTAAAGGCCGCATCGTATGCCCAGTTCCCTGGCGCCTAAGTAAGGGTTGATCCTTTCAATTCCACCGAGAATCCTGCAATCCTACGTAATCCCTAATCTGGGGGCTGAGCACCCTAGCCCAAAAAAGGTTATATCACCTTTTAAAATATAGTAAGCCTATACAAGCCCCAAAAAGTTAAAGGTTACCTACTCAAACCATGGCAAGGTTCTGTCAACCCAAAAGAAAAGGTTTAATTACTCTGTTGCGGTTCAGGCTTCCAGGCCGGCAAAAGTGTAGATCCATGGCACTGGCTAAACAAAGGACCCCAAACCATGAGTTACTTTGAGTTAAGAAGGCGTTTTATTATATTAAATTAATACAAATATTATAAATAAAAATATGGAAAAACAAGTCATTTTAATGACTTGGGGGAAGGAATTCCACGCAATCGTGCTCCTTGACGATGAACTCTGGGTAGACGTGGTCGTCATTGTACCTGGGTTGGGACAAAAGCTCAAACACCTGCAAAACAAAAAAGTAGGACCATGATGATCACAATCGGGTTTCGGGGCAAATGAAAGAAAATCGAAAGCAAGGAACTCTAGGAAGAATATGCGTACTTTTTCCGACCCCTATTCTAGACTAGGTCGCCCTTGAAAGCCTCTGTAAAATATTCGTAACAAAGATCCTCTTAAGCCCAATAAGTGCAAATGCAAGATATCCCAAAAAGGTAGCAAGAAGCTGCAAGTCGCTGCAGATCGGCTTTTCGAAAGCTTGTGGCAAAATGCGTGGTTTTGCAAGCATGCAATTACCACTGCAAGTGTGAATCTGATGGACCTTGGTAGTCAATGTACCAATGTTTCCCACTTTGCAAGCAATGTTTCCGGATGCACGTGCGCATTCATGCAGGGATTTGTGCACGTACCTTAGCAAGTATCTACGTAGCTGGGCACTCTTTGGTCTCCAAATACGTATGAATGTATGTATTTATGTATGAATGTATGTATGTGCACGTATGCAGCTATGAATGCAGGTACGTATGGATGCATGCCTCCTCCTCCTCCTCCTCCTCCTACTACTCCAACGACGATCATGCTGATGCTAGCGACGGCGACTGCTACCTTTACCACGACACCCAAGCCTTGCCCTGGGCCAAGATGCACAATGATCTCACGGAAGGTCTTGTTGAGCTTGAGCCTTCGAAACGGAAGGCAGGCAGCTCAATTTGAGTGACTTGGGCTTGGGGCTTAACCTATACTAAATTAAGTTTCAAGTTTGGAGTCAGGTTAGGGATTCTCTGCTTCGGGTGTTGTGCTCCGGATATTGGGGGTGGGGTATCTCATTTTGGTCTTGTTTGGTTGCGGGCTTGGGGGAGTAGGCCGTAGGGTCATGGGTGTCATGGGTTGAGCGCTTTGGGGTTTCGAGCTTTCGGGCTGTCCGAATTGAAACCTAGTGGATAGAAATTAGCAGGGTCAGAACGCTCTTCAGGCTTCAGTGCTATAAGTAACAGTCGGCTGTTGGGGCAAACTATTACGAATTGCGCTAGGACTCTACGGGGATACTATCACTAATTGTCCAGGCCCCACAACCCTGAGTAAGCTCTTCCGTTGTTGCTGCTGCTTGAGAACCAGAAGGGATAGTACCCTGCTCTCAAACGGAGCTGGACCCACAAATTTCCGAATGTCGGCACACTGCTACGCAACCATTGTGGCAACTTGCAGTAGCCTCACAAGACTCTGAAAGAACCCTATGGAACCGCAGACAAGACCTTTATGAAACCATTCTATGTGTCAACAACTTCGGCTTTGGTGCTAGAGGTACGTGAGTGAGGTACCTGCTAAAAGCCCCAAAAAGGCTAAGCAGGCTCGCAGTTGAAGCGCCTGACGAGTATTCGTACATAAAACCCTCTTCAACTCATACCCGCCTGGCCTACTTATAGTTAAAGGTTGAGTATTGGAGAACTAGTACTCGAAACCTGCAAAGCTTTAAGGACTCGGTCTCCCTTGCGGTTGTGGCACCTGTCGCCCAGCACGGATTGGAAGTGCCCGTCTGTGCAGCTCTTGACCAACCTCTCATCGTAACTTCATGCTTGTGTTACTGGGCTTTTAGTAACCAGGGAAAAAAAGTATAAACTTTTATTTCATAGTGGTTCCTTTAAGCAAAAAGTATTAAAGCATGGTACTCCAAAGCCCAGGTTAGTCTTCTTCTGTCAGATCCGCCGGGTTTTGGTTCCGGGTTTGTGGTTTATAGGGTGTCGAGCCAGGTTAAGGGTTCACGGTTTAGAGCAAATTGAGAAGTTTCGCGCTTTTGGGGTTCGGGGTTTTGGACAACGAGGTGCAGGGTTGTCTGAATTGCTCGATCAAATGGGCCTATTTATGGGAGCTTTAGTTCGTAGTGCTTGACAAGAAACCCTTTGTTGTGGAATGGTCGATACTTGGTCGCTGCTGTGGCAGTTACATAGGTAGGGCTTGTGCGACGGGTTACTCGGTATTGACCCTTGGTTCATGAGGGGTGCTAAGTAGACGTATCAAGACAACAGAGCCTCAAAGCATGCCATGTTCGAAGCAACGCAGCGCAGCAAAGCTTCCACTGATCCCATTCAACAATACTGTGAGCCCCTGACGAAGGAAGCTCCCCTTCTCTAAGGACGAGACTGATGAGCGTGATCCGCTTTCGGGGATGGTTGTTGCTGGATTCAGGGCGGGATCCGCCAGCTGGAACACAAAACGTGGCAGAAGCGACATTGAAGAAAGTACAAACCCTCCATAATTTCTGGAGCGGATGGTCCTGAACAAATTAATGCAGACTCTCCCGTAACACGGATTTAATATTGTTGTAATCCGACTACTCTGGCCACTGATGTCAGCAATCAGGGATCCACGTAGAGTCCCCGAATCTGCAGCAGCAGCCTATATCAGAATGGGAGTAGGCTCACAATGAACGCAAGTTCGGTTGTGGATTAATGGTTGTTCCAGACACTGGGGGCCTGCCTCTAGAAACTCGAAGAAGGACCCCCTTATCGGCGCAAGCCGTGAAACTTAAGAGGAACGCCATGAATATCTGAGGAAAACTCCGTGAACAAATACCTTAGCTCATAGGGCCATCCTTAACACGGGTCCACTTCGGGCCTACTTACTGAGTAGCCCTAAATCCAGAACCCTGGCCTACTTACTCATCACCCTGAGCCTTTAAGTCGACCCCAAGTCCCTCCAGTTCCCGACCCTCTACCTTCTAGGTCATACCCTACCCCTTTTTTAGGGCGCCTACCTTTTAAGATAACAGATCCTAACCATAAAACTAGGTATCCTAAAAAAGGGGTAGGGTATGAGCCTCTAGGTAAACCACGAAGCCCAGACCCCCAAAGCCTTACGCCCTACCTAGCACTGAACCTTGATCTTAAAGAGGAACTAAGTAACTGCACTTCCGAAGCCCTTAGGGGAGGAGTTGGGTTGGAGGGGCCTTAAAACGATTAGGAGCAAAGCTTGGGGGGTATATTTTCCGACCCCTATTTTGAACCCAGAAGCCTCTATGCCGTAACCCCGAATGTAGACTACCCCGCCCCCCTCCACCTTCTAGGGATGACAGGGGGGTTTCCGAAAAAAAGGGATCCCAATATAGTACCCTAAATAGTAGGATCTAGTGACCCCAAATACGGTACCCCTAATTTTCTGAAACTCCCATAATAGGGATCCGAATAGTAGGGCCCGTAAAGACAGGGGGTTTAACAACCAGGGCATTGGGACGACATGACCGCAAAACCTGAATCTCCGAAAGCCTAAGCCCTTCGTTGCTTGGGATTTTAGTCCCAAAGCCACTAGGCTTTGAATCGAAGATGAGCGCTCTGAAGTATAGACTTCTGATAGAACTAGCAGAGGTTTAAACTTAGAACCCTCACTAAAGCCCTAAACCCCAACTGAGGCCCCGGGATAACTTCAACGGAGGAACTTGTCAGGATCCGGACGCTGCTCGTCGTTGTAATTTACCCGACCCAGCCTGAGAAGACTAAGTTAAGGGTTTCGGGTTCAGGGGCTTGGGCGATATGGGTGTTTCAAAAAAATAGGGGATCCTAACACAGTCCCCTAAATAGTAGGATCCTTATTACAAGGACCCCAAAATACGGCACCCCTAATCTTCGGAAACACCCATATGAGGTCTGGGGTTCAGGCGGGTAGGGGAGAGGGTTTAGGATCGAGTCTACTGCAGCATTCCAGACTCGGGCTTAGGGTTTTCGTTTCCAGTTCAGGATAGCCGGTACTCAGAAAGGGGCGGTCCACTTCGTATTGCGGAAACAGCTCCTACTACATACCAAGACTACAGGCACCACCACCGCCAGAGCGAGCGGCTCAATGTGCGGTCCTCGAGTTCGCGTGTACGTGCCTGTCCCGGGATACAACGAGCCTTGCTCCCACCTTGCTTGCAGCCGAAGCGGCGCAGAGCGGCAGACCAAAATGTAGGACCTAGCTGGTGCTGTCTGCTTCAGTCTTGAGGTGTGCGGCTCAACCCTAAACCAGGCTAAGAAACGCTCAAGCCGAAACCATTGGCTTCGGAGACTGCAAGCTCTAAAAGGTGCCCGAAGCAGATTTCATGGCTGTTGCGAGCTCTAAGCTTATCTGACGTCTACTATCCGAACCCTAATCCAAGCCCTGATGTACATCCCAAACCCCAAGCCTCAAACTCCAAGCGCGAGTTTCCGCTTCATGGTAGCCGTGACAACACAAAACCTCCAAAACCCCTTCTCAAACGTCTCTTAAGCTTAAGAACTCTAGAGCCGAGCCCCCTAAGAGCCCGAAGCCCTACTAAGTGAAAAAAAGAGCGACCCCTGATATGATTTGCACTACATGCCCCCAGCGACGGTGTTTGGGAGCAGGGGCCTCTATGGCAGTTCCAAAAACCCGCAACCTGGGGCGCCCGCCAAATCCCGAGAACTCGAACGCCAACATCTCAAAAACTCCCCTAAACCCTAAACCCAAACCCTAAACCCTAAACTCAAAAACCCAGGATCCCCGAAACCCCCAACCTCAAACCTTAGTTGCTGAGTTCATAAGTCCCAAAAAGTATACACTTTCAGTGTTATGGTGGGTAATATTCTCCCAAAAAGAGTATCGTGTATCCACTCAGCTACTCAGAAACTCACCCTAATCCCCAAAACCGCCCAAACCAAAACCGCAAAACTCAACGAAACCCATCAGTACTAATCCCTAAACCCTAAAACTCAAATCTACTACGCCCTAAATACCCTAAAACCCAATCCTACTAAACCCTAAAACCCTGAAACTCACGAACGACCCGGCAGTACCGAGCCCAAAGCGTGCGGACCAAGGGTGGGGGAGGCCCAGGAGGTGGGCGAGGCGCCTTTCGGTTCTCTATTTTCTGAAGCTTCTTGTTTTTAGTTTAGGGTTTTGGGGTTTTAGGGTTTTGGGGCTTTGGGTTTTTTAGGGTTTTAGGGTTTTGGGGTTTTAGGGTTTAGGGCTTAGGTTTTTAGGGTTTTAGGGTTTTGGGTTTTAGGGTTTTAGGATTTAGGATTCTTCACTTACTGAGTTGCTCTGTCAGTTTTTCAAGTTTATGTAATGCACTTGCTAACCTACGCTTGCTTGTTTGTTTGGTTGCCTTTTCTTTCGAGAGGCCGGTGAATGTAGGGGCCTAAATAATTACCAATACTGTTTTGGTGGTTCCTTACTCGAATTCTAATACAATGGGCCCCAAAACCCCATTCTAATTATTAAGGCCCCTATAGTGATTCCACAGCCTTTTGAAGCATCAGCGGATTTAGAGCTAAAGCTTCAATTAGCAGGCTTTATTCCGTGCACCCTGAACCCTAAACCGTAATTTCAATTTAGGGCTTAGGATTCTCAGCTTCAGTTTCGGCTCAGGGCTTTATATCAGTCGACATGTGGTTGGGTTGTAAGCTTTCTTAATCCCACAGAAGTCTTCGTGAATAGCGACTCTATGTTTATAGAATACTGTAGCAAGAAGAGAAATTTGCAGAAATTCAAGGTGAGGTGAACAAAACCTACTGTTTGCAGTTCCCTAGAACCGAAACCATGAACCAGCAAAGCAGAAGACAAGAAGCCTGGGAGACATCAGGATAGGATCATCAAAAGTAGGGTCCCAAAAAAGCACATAAGCAAAAACAAAGATAGGGGTATCCCATTTAAATCCCTTATACTGATGCCCAACAAGGTAGGGATATCCCTATAAAATGCGTATGCTTATGTCCTTGTGGGTCCCTAAATAAGGCAAAGTTGTAAGACCGACAACTTCTTCGAAGGCGTTCTAAGACTTCCGGCGATTACGATAGGAGCCTTAATAATTAGTCTTTTCAGGGATCTACCGGGATGGGCCTTTTAGAAGAACCTGGTCAGCTAAGCTTTTGGACTCTAGGCTCAACCCTCAAGAAACCCCGAAAGCACACAACTTTAATATACGCTGAGCAAAAAAAGCCTGCGCGGTCATCCTCGCAGGGGTCATGCTGGAGGTTCAAGTTCCAACAATTAGAATAGGGTTCCTTTAAAGGGTTCCATAAGGGATCTATAAGGGTACTACAATACAGGGGCCTTAATAATTAGAACAGGGGTTTGGGGTAGATTATAATTAGTATATATAAAAATAAGGAACCACCAAAATAGTATAGGTAATCATTTAAAGCCCCTACAGTAGTCTCCGCAGCCTTATAAATCTCAGCGGATCTGTGGGCTAAGAGGGTTTAGCGTGTAGGGTTTAGGGTTTTAATTTAGGGTTTCTACAGTTTAGTACTTGCCGCTTGCAAGCCGCCACGGAACTCGCAAAGTTTTCTGGAATCTTCTCAGTCTACATAGGGGTTAGGATCTAGGCTTTGGGCGCAGGGTTAAAGGTTCTGTGCTCAGGGTCCCAAAGCCTCAAATACTTCAGGGTTTTAGGGCTCGAGGGACTCGTTGGTGTAGGGTTCAAGGGTTCAAGGGCTCAAGGGGGCAAGGGTTTAGGGGTTTAAGGCTTAAGGGTTTAGGTTTGGGATTAAGAACCTCCTTGCCCAGAACTATGGATATACTTGCACCCCTCATCAACAACAAAAGGAAACGACTGATCCGAGTAACCACCTACCTCTATTCTATGCCTAAGCGAGAGCTTACCTCAGGACCTTGGCGCCCCCAAAGCCTTGAATCTGAACGCCGCCCCGACCATGAACACTTAAACACAACACTAAGACCTCAAGGATGTAGGGCGGCCAGGGTGTTTTTTTTTTGTTGTGGCCCCTTTTTGCTCGTGCCCCGCGTCATTGGTTTCTAGAAAATTTTTTTGCTGTCGGCCCCGGGTGTGCAAAGTGTTTTTTTTTGTTGTGCNGGCCCCGCCGGGTCTTTTTAGACAATAACAAAAAATGTCTGGGGTACTACATCGGGTCTAAAAAGACCCGGCGGGGCCACAGCAAAAAAAAAAACACCACTTCCAATGTAGGGCTTAGGGGTTTAACGGGTTTGGGGTTCCGGGATTGTTCAGGCTTGAGGGCTTGAAAGTCGCGGTTTCCGGCGCCGCAAGAACTCAAAATCGTCGAAGTCCCCTTTCTACAACCCCATGACACCCGCCTCATATGTCTATATAAGCAAAACACCAACCCGTAGCCGTAGCCCTAATCTTACGTAACTCTGAACCCTAAAAACTCATACCAAATCCTCAACGCCGACCTTGAACCAAAGTCGCAAAAGATGCCATCACCTCGGCCTCAACCCTAAACCCTAAACCCCATCACCCCGGCCTCATAGCCCATCTCCGCCTCCTCCCCAGTTGAGGCGGGGCCCTTCGGCCCCTCTCCATATTCATCGGACCTCCAGAAGGGACTTACTCTTGGCTTTATTCAGGGCTTCTTTGGGTTGTTGTAGGGTTTTAGAGGGTGTGTATACGAGCTTTAGACTTGGTTTTTTTGTCGAGCGCGATTCCATTGTCAGTTTTGTGCCTGTCCCACTTCTGAGCCCGTCCAAATCTAACCGCCCACAACAGAAACCAAACCCGAAACCCTCAAGCCGCAAACCCATGAGCGTAAACCCTAAACCCCTTAGGTAAGAGTTTCCGAAAATAGGGGACCCTTATTCTGGGGTCCTTATTATAGGGATCCTACCATTTAGGGTACCATATTAGGGTCCCCTATTTTCGGAAACTCCCATACGATAGCTGCAAGACCTCCTGACCACCACAACTCTTACCGAAACCAGCGGTGAAACTCTGGGCCGTCACTAAAGCCAAACCCTCCGGCCGCCAAAGCCCTCAAAGATTAAGGGTCTTTGGATTCGGGTTGAGGGTTTTAAGAGGATTTCGGCTGTTGGGGAGTCGCAAAGTGAAGTGTTGCTTCCTCGACAGCCATACTGTCTGTGTACTATTTGCTGCCTCTGGCTTTGGCTCTGGGCTTTTGCTATTTCCATGAAGTGAACCTTACGCCCTGGACCTGTGCAGCCCATACAATCTTGGATGTCCAGACCTCGTAAGCTGCGTGAGCCCTGCACCCTCTCAGACTCTTCAGACCTATAAACCCAGTGGAATAAATCTGTTGCCTCAAGCCCTAAGGAATAAATCTTTTGCCTCAAGCCCTAAGCCCATGGCCTAAGCCATACATGCTAAGTGCTATCAGGAACCCTGAATTTCGAGTGCCCAGCTTTGTGGCGTTCTCTGCAAGGTAGATGCCTCCAATGTGCATCTGATGTAGGGCTTTTCTTGGCAGAATCTCCACAATGACACTTCCGAGGCCCAGTGTTTGTAAGGTGTCAGATTTTTACGGCTATCTTTGGACTTCTAGGACCAATGCTGCGGTTCTGTCTGGCTTCCGGGGATGCTTCGCTGACAGAGGGCGTGTTTAGGGAATGTAGCTTACAATTTCGCGTTGTAAGGCTTCAAGGTTTATGGTCAGGAGGTTTCTGGCTTTAGGGTTTCAATAGTACTCTAGGCGCTTAGGGTTGCCGGACCTCTGCAAGACACGCCTGAAGTCCCCCAATGCCGTGACCACCTCAAACCACCCTCCCTAACCCCCACATCGCCAAAGGTCGCAGGTCTGTGTGCACTGGCCCTAAAGCCTAAGTCCAAACACACAAGCCCCAAGACCAAGCCTCGAACCCCACATCACCAAAGTACCAAACTTCGCGAACCACAAGGAATCTAAACACAACCCTAAACCCAACTAAGGGCGCCGCCCTTTCCATAGAGAGTTCCAGCATTGGATCCGGAAAGGTCCAAGCCTGAACATCTCCAATGGTTTGGGGCTTAAGCTTTGAAAGCTTGAGGTGCAACATTGTAAAGGGTGCAAGATAGTCGGGGGGTTCGGGCTCAAGCGGAAGGACTGGGCTTGCGCATGCCGTTCGGCTGCAGATCTCTGAACTTGGAAGATCAGCAGCCCGGACACTCTAGACTCTAGATATGTGCATGTGGTCGATGAGTTTCTAGAAATTCGAGCACTTGCGGGATCGCCTGCAGCAGGCATGTCCACATCTATGCTGGCTTAATCAGATCGAGGATCTCTTGGACAAAATGATGACAATTGTAGTCCTGAAGTCATACTTGAGCTGGCCTTCCTTCAGCTTCAACCAATTGACAATGTCCTGGAGGACATCCTTGGAAGGGCATTCCACCTCGCAGATTCTGCCGTGTTCGTCGGCGGGGAGCTCGGAGGGGTATGCTCCAACTCCGTTCTTGCCAAGCTCGACGACAAGCTTCCTGTCACCTTGCAAGCCTTTGCCGACCAACTGCAACCTTGATTCGGTATTCAGCCTGCTTCGCAGCAAAGGCTCTGTCGGTGAATTCACATCTCAATACTTCCGTAGCTTTGCGAACGGAGTCTTTCATGCCTTTCTTGTCAACTCCTTCGGCGTCGCTGCTTCCATTCTCACTGCCGCTTGCACGGCTTGAGCATCCTGAAGCTGCATACGAACTCCGAAGGCCACCGGTATCTTCAGTGGAAACGCTGGCCACGGACCCTGTAGTGAGGCTGCCAGCAATTGACCCAAACAAGCTTCTTTGCATCTTTTGCAGCTGGACGTTCCGCGAAGAAGGCACAGGCTTCAGTGCAGCGTTGAAGTGTGAGGGATATAGGAAGCCCAAACCCAACGCGAATGCCGCCAATAGAATGAGCCGGGCATGAGCTGCGCGACGCTGAAGCATGGCAATGCTGCGTCCCTCTGCGCTTCTTGACGTGAAGATTGAAGCAAAGCGACCATTTTTAGGTTGCTTATATGCGGGGTAATCTGTGCCCTGGTGATAGTTACCTTAATTACAACCCCAGTTGACCAAGTCCTGTGAGCCCCTAAGTAGGGCGAAAAAAACCTGACTGAGGTCGCTGCGGAAATCGTTCTCTGCAATGCCAGTTGCAGCTTCGGCAGTCGTCCCATGGAAGAGCCAATGCTCATTCACTTCCTTGGTGCTTTTTTTGGGAGCTCCGTCTTGGGTTGAATGAAACCCTTGAACTTTTTAGATCCCACACCAAAAATCCCAAACCCCAAATCCCATGGGTTCTGGTTCGCTTCCGCTCTTTCGACTGAAGAGTCCAATTCTCTCGAGTTTCTTCTGCTTGCACTGGGGCTGGGGGTTTGTGGGAGCTGGTGGCTTCGAGATAATATAAGGCTTCGATAATTGGAAAAGGCTGATGGGGTATGGATTACAGTATGTATTTCATGAGGAGCCCGTAGGGAATAAGATTACCAATTACTCAGGCTTCCATATTACAGCAAAGGGTTTTGGAAACCTTGCGCCCGAAATCCTGCAGTAAGTTGACAGCCAGTAAACGGCTTCAGGGATCATAGCCCCTACCGTCAAGCCGTAAGACCCTTGCCACAGTCCTTCATTTTTCAGGCTTCGGGCAAAAGGCCTGAGGCCCTCATTCCTGATCCTAAGACCCGCAAACTCTGATCCTCCGCAGCCATGAAGTTGAAGTCTTGATTCTAACGGGTTTAAGGACCAGGTCTTGGAGAAGAACAGTATGTGGGCACCGCATTATAGGCACGATTGACTTGGCGCATAGGCTGGAAGTGAGGTTCGAAGTGCGATAACATGGAATTTAGAAACAGGCACACTTTATGACCCCTATGTTTTACAGCCGCACTTAACCCACTTACGAAGTCCCATGAGCCTTCAGCTACCAAGAAAATGAAGAGTCACCCATACCCCAAAAGCACCTTCAAACATGTAGTCATATACGGCCCCAAACCCAGTCGACCGCCCCATGATGCTTGCTATAGGTATCGGAAAGGATCGCGCAGGTGTCTAAAACCTGATAGCTCTAAACACCAAACCCTAAACAATTCAATGGTCTTCGGGCCTTAAGCTCGAAGCTCCAAACCCGCATAAACCTAAACTCATTATGAATGGCACTAAATCTAACACCCTAAACTCCGAGCCCTAAACCCTAATCCCTCAACCAACCAACCAACCAACCAGCCAGCCAGCCAACCAATCAACCAACCAAATCCCTGAACCCCGAACTCCACTCCCAAGCCCCTAATCCTTAAACCCGCAATCCCCATAACCCTGATCCCTAAGCTGGGGCAAGCGGGGATAAAAAAGAAAGGGGCCTTAATAATTAGAATTGGGTTTTGGGGCACTGTTTATACTTTGATCGTGATCAGGACCCCCCAACATAGTATTGGTGATTATTTAAACCCCTAAAGTACCCACCCAAGCAGGGGCCCTGGCCGAATCCAAGGGGGGAAGCGCTCCGAGACCACCCCTCGGTGCAATTTATCCTTTAGGGTAGGACTTAAGCGTCTTTAGGGCCTTTTTTGCAGGGTTGGGGGGTTTAGGGTCTTTTTGCAGGTTTAGGGGGTTTAGGATTTGGGGTTTAGGGTTTAGGTCCGCTGCAGGGTTTTAGGTGGGGTTTTGGCAGATATGTGTTCCAGGCTTCGGGCTTGCCTGATGTGGAGGGTTTCTTTTCGTTTTGCAGCTCTTTTTGGTGGTTGGGGTGGGGAATGGGGTCCGGGTGCGGTTTTCTTTGCTTTTTCTTGGGTTGCTTCCGGCTTGGGACTCAGGTTGAACGTCTTCTGGCTCCGTGAATTACTGCTGGAACTTGGCTGTGCCTTGCCGATCAGCGGGGACGGCTCCTAAACAGAGGAGGGTTTTCAATATGACCCTTAACAGTCGGAATCTGAGCAGCGCTGTCGTTGTAAATGTAGACAAGTCTCAAAGCTTACGTGTACAGTATCCTGGGAGCAAAGGTTAACCTCTGGGGGGTATATAGAACTTATAGTACCCCAAAAAGGTTCAAGGTTACCTACTCTGCTCCTAGGAAAAGCTCACGGCTAAACTGCCAACTTCTTGAACCCCACATACCTCAACTCCCAAGGACCGCCAATCCATATACTAGGCTGAAATCATAGATTCCCAGAATACCTTGCTTTAAGAGCTGCCGAGAACCCTGCGAACATTTCCATCATGCATTAAGCAATGTCTCTGATGGGAAACCTTTTCAAAAGGATGGTTTGCAAACTTACGGTTGATGATATAAATCCTGCATTACCCATAATAAGGAATATACCATAATTCCCATAGTCTAAGGGTCATTAAGGTAGTGCAGGATCTTGGTTGCCGCGTTCATAAGCCCCAAAAAGTGTACACTTTGAGTTTTATAGTGGGTAATATTATCCCAAAAGGTGTAAAGTGTATCCACTCAGCTACTAACGGATTTATATGGGGGTTTCCGAAAATAGGGTGCCCGAATATAGTACCCTAAATAGTAGGATCCTTATCATAAGGACCCCCAAATAAGGTACCCCTCATTTTCGGAAACTCCCATATCATCAACCGTACCATTGCAACCTTAAGCCCGGCCCTGATTCATACATCGGGCTTAGATGCCAGCGTCTTGGGGCCGTGAGGGTCATGGTCTCCCCAAAAGTTAAATCATAGGGAACCTTAGGGGGGATAGGGGGAGGGGGGGGTAGGGGCCTTAATGCCCGTAATAAGGACCTAAAAAGGCCTATTTAAGGAAGTATGGTCCCCTACCCCCCTCCCCCTTATGGTCTCCCCAAAGCTAAACCCAGAAACAGGATCGTTGGGCTACTGGGTATTGCGTTTTTAGGTTCGATTTGAGAGTTTCCGGAAATTTTGTGGTACCTTATTTTGGGGTCCTTATAATAAGGATCCTAGTATTTAGGGCACTATATAAGGGTCCCCTATTTTGGGAAACTCCCATGTAGGGGGAAGGCATCCAAGAAACCAGGCCCAAACGGTGCTAAACGGCACAGGCATCGCACATATCGTACAGGAATGAATGGTGCACCGTCATACTTGTAAACAGCTGTTGGCCATAAGACGCAACCAGTAAAACAACACTGACCAGCAAGAACCCGAATGCCGATAGTAGTCATGATTGTTTATTTTTTCTTATGCTGCATGGGCTAAACAAAAAACGCCTGGCTTTACATGCAGCTGAGCTGCTTCTGAAGAACGTTCACCGTGTGGGATCCATCTGGCAGCGATGGCTTCTCTCCATTTAACTTGCTGCGGATCTTCTCCCTGGTGTCGCAGTATTCCTTGCAGGATTCTTATATACTAGTATATACTAGAATATCTTAGTATATCTTAGAATATATTAGTATATATTAGTATATATTAATATATATATATATATATATATATTACTAATATGTATATATTAGTATATATTGGTATATATTGGTATATATTGGTATATATTAGTATATATTAGTATATACTAGTATATATTAGTGTATATTAGTATATAATACCATATATTGCTATATAATACTATGCATTATTATATATTGTTGAGCATTATTCCTCTCAGACTCCCGATATGAACTTAGTTTCAGAAAATCAGACAGCCGAGACACGCCGACTATAAAGGCAAAGATTCGAAATGCTTGCCCCCACTTTACGGTTTGGAGTTTGGTTGCGTAGGAGTTTGGCTCTTAGGGTTACAGAGCCCAAAAGGAGCCTCTACGTAAGCCACCCGCAAGTTTAACCCAGAAGCTGTCATGCTGACCGGGATGGGGTGTCCAGCACGTTCCACGTGTACAAGCGGTCGAGGCAAAAGCGAGACTTACTTGTCCAGTTTCGTAACATATTCCGGGGAGTATGAATGCTTGTAGAAGGGTTGTGCTACAGCAAAACGATGAAAGGCGCAATGATGACCAGGATAAGGAACCGTGACGCTTTACGGCTCATTTGGAAGCTTCGGTAAAGAATGTAAGGCCTTAACTTGGAACCCAGAGCCATGGATTCTTGGCTATGAAAACCCCAATGCAAGAACTCCATTGCAAAGGGTGTAGCGGAACCCATTACCCAGTCGCCAAAATGCAGCCAGTGGGCACGCCAGACCTGCAAACTGCAGCAATGAAGGTGTTCAGGGCTGTACGTAAGGCTGACAACTTCAGCGGTTTTGGAAAATGTCGCAACCCTCGACCCTGAACCCTGAGCCCAATAAAACCCTTGAAAGGTTTGGTCTACGGGCAAAATGTAGGAATCCGGGCAGGGCGACAGCAACCTAGCAGTAGTGGCTGTGCCCGGCACCCTAAACAAGAATCATCGAGTAGTACGAACACCGAAGTAACCACCAAAAACCTTTGATGAACCCGCGGCCCTGCCCTAAACATCATCTTGCTTTTTCCTTGCACATGCCCCCAGGTCGGCAAACCAAAAGGATCGCACAATTCAAGTGCAGGCACGTCCTGTGTCATGTATATATGTGATCACTCGATGTCTGCGGTGAAAAAAGCCTCAAGAACTGTAAACATGTAGCCCAAGTATCCCACCATAAACTTTACAGGACTTGACCGTAAATTGAAGTACCAGTCTTCTGCCGCGTAGTGTGTGGCCAGGTGCATGAGAGTCGTGTGAGCCGGAAACCCCAACCGATTTCAGCCATTTGGTCTAAGGGGGGGCTCACGTCTCGGATTCGGATTGGGGACTGCCGGTTCAACGATTGCATATCCTGCAAGTTCCTCTGGAAATACTTCTGTGCAACACGATTCTGATTCTGTTCCTGACCCAAGTTTGACAACTGCTATGTTAATCGATGTCTCGAAGCTTAAATCAAACTACAATAAACACCCGTAGCTTAAAGCTTACGCCCTAAAAACACTGAAGTTGCCTGGTCGTTCAACACTCGATGAACGTCCTTGACAACGAAGCGGTCCGGGATTGGCGCCCCTCGGCGATCCCGGGTGTAAACCTGAGGCAGTTGCTCACATGATTTTGCTTTGTCGGTTCTCAGGTTGAGGACTTAAAATTTAGAGATATGTTCATTCTCAAAAGGTAACAAAGTGCTTTGCTTCCTTGGGCAGGATGCTGGCATCGGCCGTGACCAATGGTTAACATGAACATGTCGGTACGCTGCGTTGTGTTCCAAACCTACTATGACACACCAAACTGCTTGTGCTTGTTCAACCCGGGATATGCTCTTCAGTCGCGCCTGGAAACGAATTGCCTTGCTTTTCAACACCCATGAGGCTGGGCCTTGCTTGAATCATCAGCGTGAGTGCCCAATATGTTGTGTGAACTGATGCAACGGTTGCGCTGAAGTCTTAAGACCGGACGGCGCAAACCGCATGGCTTTATGCACGTGTCCTGTGCCGACGTTGGGGTCTAAGGATGAAGCTTGGGGCATCGATGTTGGATACATATAGGGTGCTCGAAACGACGCAGTACCGCATCTAACCGCAACCGGATATCAACCCGAAACAAGTTTCAAACAGTGCGATTCGACTGCAATGCCTGGCCTACGAGCCACATACACCTACCCAAAAACTTCCCGTAAATCAGGTTTCCTCTTTCTCCGGATGGCAGCACCCATATGGTGGCGAAGCATCGAGATCCGAACTTCAAAGCGGGACTCGTGAAACACACGGCGACCTCTGTGTCCAGGGTACAGTTTAAGTTTTGCGTTCATTAGTTAGGGTCCAGAGTTTAGGGGGGCCAAAAACAAATGAAAAATGGTAGGTTCAGCAATCATCATGAGCAACAGTCATGGCCATGTGCTTTAACTTGTCTACTTTGAATGCTATCAATCTGCAGGCTGTGTTGAATGAAGCTGCCGGCCTTCACCGACACCCTACGCCCCAAACGACTAGAGTATCTGGGTCGTTGGTTGTTTGGGGATCCTACGGAATCTTGTTGAAAATGTATACATACTCATCATCCAAAATACCTAGACAGCCCTAGACCACAAACCTCCGTGCCCTCTGACAATGCAGAACTCTGAAGCTTCACAGGTTCGTCACCACAGCACCCCAAGACATGATCCTGTCCACCTTACTGTCCAGCGCTTTATGGGCATGTTGCCCGAGATGTCATACAATTGCATAAGGGACGGTGAGAGGCATTCCAAGGTTCCTGAGAGAGCAATGTGGTCTATTCCTCGTTCAAGGACTAGGGGGGTCTTATGCTAGAGCTACAATCGGCTAATTTTAACGCAATACTATGAGTATATATTCCGAGCCTCATCTTGCAGTACTGCGTGCAAAGCATAAGACCGCTCAGAGCTGGCACGGATTAGGGTTTATCAGCTTAGGTTTTAGGACCCTAAACTCTAAACATGAACCTGAACCATGTGCTGATACTTGTGCGTTGGCGCTCTTGCTGAAGCTGTTGCTGGCACTTGTTGCGGTGGTCGCGGGTAGTGACGGTGATAGTGAGACAGAGGGAGAGGGCGGACCCTGCTGAGATGGGGGCTCTCTGGGTTCCGCAACGGGTTTAGATAATATAGGCGCCTGAATAATTAGAATAGGGTTTTGGGGCCCACTATACTATAATTATAATAAGGAACCCCCAAAATAGTGTAGCTAATTATTCAGGCCCCTATAGTACATAGGGTTCATCGAGTCCGGGGACTTGTAACCAAGGACACAACAAGCCGCAAACCTAATTCAGGAGCTTTCTGCAGGACCTTTCAGGGAACCCTTTACCCTAAACCCTGGGGACCCTAAACCCTGAATCCTAAGCCCTCAGGCAGCATTTCATGGAGCTTTTTGCTGGTTGTCATTAGTTGGTCGAGGACACGCGGTCTTAGTTGCCGAGTTCTTAAGTGCCACAGATTCTAGACTTGCAGTTCCACGCTAGGGCTGCAGGAATTAATTAATGTACGGCTTACGGACAACATTATCCCAAAAAGTTGCACAGCACACTTACTTATTCAGGCACTAAGACCTAAAAGGTCGTTGGGGGCCCAATCTGAACCTATACTTCAACCTTTCCGCCCGAACTCTGACGCCCCAGCCCACTTGCTTACTATAGGGTGCCTTCATGATTCAAGCGGGGTCTTGGGTGAGGCTATAGGGAGCCTTAAATGTTCGAATGGGGTTTGGCTGAGGTGATACTCTAATAATGTAGGAACCTGATCAAGAAACCTTGGGCCTTTATTAGGGTTCCTTCTGTGAATCCTACTATTTTGGGGTTATAGGACCAGGGTTTCTTAATCAGGTTCCTACATTATGCTGTACTCATAGTCACTTGCCCACGGACCTGTACTATGTGCCAACTGTCCTGGACTCTATGTTCGGCCTATGCTTCCGGGGTTGAAGCTGAGCTTGCAGAATTTGAGGAAGCGTGAATACATGCTTAGAAGCCTCGATAATTTACTATACATGACTAGACTATGATAAATACACCATAACCCGGCTAAAATTGTTAAGGCCCCGATGCTTCAGTGAATGCTGCCCTGCCTTGCGATATGTGCCGTCGAGCACGGATTGCATAGCTTTGACCACCTGAGAAGATTTAAATGAGGGTTGTTTAAAAGGCTGCGGGGTTCCTTAGCGAGGGTTCCTCTCAGAGGCTTAGGGTTCCTATAAGGAAACAGGCGCGTACAAACTTGGTAGTTTCCTGCTTGCTCACGAGCATCCATGGGCAAACCGTATAACGTCCACCCAGACCTCATCCGTTCCACAGAGCATCCATGGGCCAAAACTATGATCACGTCCACCCAGACCCCATCCGTCCCTCAGAGCATCCATGGGCCAAAGCCATGATTTCGGCCAAAACCATGATAACGTCCACCCAGACATCATCCGTCCCCCACAGCATCCAAGGCCCAAAACAATGATAACGTCCACCCAGACCTCATCCTTCCCCCAGACCATCCATGGGTCAACCATGATAACGTCCACCTAAGCCACATTCGCTCTCCAATTCACCCATGGGTCAACCATTATATCAACACCCAGACCTCATCCTTTCCCCAGAGCATCCATGGGTCAACTATGATAACGTCCACGCAGAGCCGTCCTTTCCTCAGAGCATCCATTCGCCAACTGTGACAACGGCAACCTAGACCTCTGGCGCTGAAAAAGCCAACGGCACATATTACATCATATGACTGGGACCCAGAGCACAAACTGATGACGGATGCGAGGCCAATACCTCTTTGACTTCGTGTGGAGGTACCAACTTCCGCCTACGCAAGACTTCATTGAGGCTATGGCTGACATTTCCTAGTTCGTCGTGCTGTTCTGATTTCCAGATTTTGAGCCCAAATATCACCGTATGTGTACAAAACAACGGTTTTTGTGGGTGTTTAGACACTACTCTATGCTTTCCTAATTCTCTGGTTGTCAGCCTAGCCACCGAGTTCTGCCCAAACCCGGACGAAAAGCACTTTGCATGCGTTTAGTCTCCAGGATTTTGGGCGCCTGTCACCTCCTATAAGGGTTTAGGGTTCCGATAAAGGGTTTGGGGTTGCTACGCTACAAGGGCTCTTCTTTCAGCATGGATTTAGGGTTTAAGGAAAAACCTGCATCCTACCCCTTGCATCCGGGTGCATCCTTAACTTTGTGCTCTCAACCCACCCTCAAACCACAACCCCGAATGGCTTCAACTTCGCGAAACCAAGAACCTCTTATCATAGGGCCCCAAAAAAGCACATAAGCAAAAATGAGGATAGGGATATCCCATATAAACCTCTTATAATGAAGCCCAATAAGGTCGGGATATCCCTATAACATGCTTATACTTATGTGCTTTTTGGGTCCCTAATATCACGGAGCTCTACTTCTGCAGACCCCTGATTTGTGATGACCCCTACCAAAAGCCCAACGCCCAAGCTCCCTCAACCGTAAATACCCTAAACCGGAAAGACCCTTCCTTTCAAGTACTATGTTCGGGGATATGTCAGGGATCCGAAGAAGCACCTTAAAACACGGCGTAACTACTTTACCCTGTCAAGAACTGGGCAGTTCTCTAGATTAGGGCCTAGTCCGACACCCTTACTTACACAAAGGACCCCCAAAGGGACCCTAATTTAGAAAACTGCCCAACTGTTTTCGTGAAAGCATACCGGAGTCTGTGGTACCAGGGCTTTCGGGTGTTGGGGTTAAGGTTTGGGGTTTAGGGGTCAGGGTGTATCGGTTTGGGATATTGGGGTTAGAGTTTTGAGGCATTAGGGGTTAGGGTACTATGGTTCTGCAGGCTTGGGGATGAAAGTGTAGCGCTCAAGGAACCTGCAACCGCTGTCCGTACTTTGAGTGTAGAAGCACTGCGCTGAATAGTTGTGTTTTGCACGGGTTCCAGAAGAGAAAAAAGATAGAAAGTACCAGAAGCCGGCATGCCATTGCGCACATTGTGTTGTTTGTGACCGGGTTTAGGCTTTCGGGTCGAAGGTCGTCATAAGGTCCCGGCTGCATTCATGACACGGGCCTTACACTCGACGCGCCCGACCATAGAGCTACCCCTCACTTTTGTGAAAATACGACTCAGATGAGTTTTTGTTGAGCTTCCTAGATCAATATTCATCCATTCACCTCCCATGGGCCAAACACAGTATTGGATCTTCGGGCATTAAACTCCCGACAGTACGAGCCTATAATGAGTGTTCTTCTCTGCAAATTATGTTTTCTAGCTAGAGTGCATCGTTCAAAGAGGTTAATCCTCTTTGCCAAGGTTGCGTTTCGAAATCAAATGTTTTGTTGAATTCAGAGGCCCTTACAATCAGGATCCTATCGCAGTAGATCCCACACCAGAGCCCATGCTCATTTTAACGCCGCCAGAAGCCTGACCCCCACCGTAACCCCGCCTTTAGGCCCCAAAATGAAGAAATAATGTTACGGAGAGGGTTCTCAAAAGCAGAAGAGGGAAGCTTTTCGAGAAAAAGAGTGTTTGAGAAAACCAGCCAAAATCTACCTTAGGGCACTAACTACTGAAACCTACTGGAAAAGGCTTTAGGGGTATATTACCCTAAAAGGAACCCGTCGGACAAATACTCCTAATTATTTCATAAGCTTCTGTATTAAACCCAAGCTCTCATTATACTACCTTAACCTACCAAAACCTGCTTTTTTGTAGGGTCCCTATAAATTCCATATTAGGGTTTATCATTAGAACCTAGGGTTTGGTAGTTTAAGGTGGGAAGCCCCTAAGGGATGGTGTTAGTGTACAAAGGAACCCGTAGTACTAACCCTAAGGGTCCAAAGGACCCAATAATCAGGTACTCGGGTTTAGGATAGTAGTTATGTAGGTTACTATTTGGGAGAGTATATGATAATTATGTACTTGGACCCTTAGGGTAATATTTCTGAAACACCTCTACAGTAACTAAACCATGCTACCATTATACGAAGGAGCCCTGAGGAAGGAGTATTTAGTCTTCTAGTAGAAGGCGAAGTACTTCGAAATACTAGTCCTTAGGGATACTTCATATATAGGAGCTTCCGCAAATTACATAGGGGTACCTTATTTTGGGGGCCTTATAATGGGGATCCTACTATTTAGGGTACTATATTAGGGTCCCCTATTTTCGGAAATTCCCATATAGTGTTCTGTATTCAACTCGCAACCCCAAACCTCCGACTCGCTCCGGATGGCCTCGGGTGGTTGAGGTTGGAAGGCCACGACCGTAGAGGCCTGGTCCGGGCTCCCAGAATCTTTTTCGTTAAGGGCTCCTTCTTTAACGGACTCCTCTAAAGGGTTCGTTTATGGGCTCCTTCAAGGGGCTTGGCCTAAGGATTCCTTTCAGCGTTACTGTCAGGGCTATCTACCCCTCCCAGTAGTAAGGAAATGCAGTCGTTATATAACAACCATGATCCGAATGCTACATGGGTGGTTGTCAAAATTATGGTCCCTTTTTGGGTACCCTAAATATTAGGTGCCGTACTATATTAGGGATCCAAAAAGGGACCATAACTTTGACAACCACCCACATAATTCCCCTGTTGAAGGTGGGCTTTGTGAAGCAGTCGTTTGTGGTCGGGCGCTCGGACCCAAGACCTTAAATCAAAAACCTGTAATCTTGCTGCTGTCTGGTGCTATGAACCTGCAATGGGGGCCCCCATCAACCCCGAATAAGTCCCCGTAAGCGACAAAACGTCCACCCCAAAAGCCTGCACCAACAAATGTGTTGATACCTCGTTGTTTATGGGCCACATACAAAAAAGGGCGTATACATGTTGGTACCGTGTAGCAAATCTCACAGGTTGAAACCCTCGAGCCCCCAAAACACGGTGAAGGTGTGAATCCGTCCTTGCGTCCACCGAGGCCACCTGAAGCCAAGCACTGGAGATTAGGGGCAATTGTAGGTAAGGGTTTGGAGTGTAGGGTTGAGCCTGGCGGGGCCAAGTGCAGAAAAAAACAAGGTATCAGCTACTCATACCGGTACTACGGACCTGAAGAAAAAACTACAGGTACGACGGCCACGGAAAAAGGGGCTTCGGTACATCACTTAACGGAGGCATTGCGGCACGTGCTGAGTCAGGACATTTCCGTGGTTGGCTTGGACATGGTTGGGGTTTAGGGTGTAGAGGAGGAGAGATGTAGGGGTTTCGGAATACAGGGGACTCTCATCTAGACCTTCAGCTTTCAGAACTCCACAGTGCTTTGGTGCCAAATTCCCGCCCCGCACTCCATTTGAAGGCCCCCCTGGTTCGTGTTTGGTCCGATATACTCCAAGGTGATTCCTTGCCGCGGTGTCCCCCTCGACGACGCCATAGGAGGTTATCGCAAGAACACCGCAATTCAGGGTCTGCATGAACAGCGTCTCTGCTGGCAAATCAATATAGGGGCCTTAATGATTGAAATACGGTTTTGGGGCCCATTAAAATACTTTTTTTGTATTAAGGAACCCCCAAAATAGTATTGGTAATTGATCCTTATTATAAGGACCCATAAAATAGGTCCAAAGTAGTATTGGTAGTTATTTAGGCCCCTATATTAAACAAAGCCTTTGAAGTCCTCAGGGACTGGTCATGAAGCCCACTTGGAGGTTCACGGGTAGTTATACCTAGGGTTCCTTTAAGGGCTCTGTAGGGCTGTAGGGTTTAGGGTATAGGATTATAGGGTTTAGGGTTAAGGGGTAGTTACAAGTGGGGTTATAAGTAAGGTAACTATATATATATATAACATACTAGGGGACTCAAAAACCCCACTTTTTTTACCACCTATGGATCTCCAAGCATAATCATCCAAGACAGACCCCGAAAGCTTAACAAAAGGAACTTACAGTACCGTAAACTTTAAACTGTATGGGACTTCTGGAGTTCTGATTTTGGGTTTAGGGTTTAGGGATTAGGGTTTAGGGATTAGGGTTTAGGGTTTAGGGATTAGGGATTAGGGTTTAGGGATTAGGGCCGATTAGGGTTTAGGGATTAGGGTTTAGGGATGAGGGTTTAGGGTTTAGGGATTAGGGTTTAGGGTTTAGGTATATTGTGAAATTAACGGGCTTCGGGCTCATTGGGTCTAGTGCGACAAAGTATTGGCGACGCCGTGCTCTCGAAGAGCTCATAAGCCCCCAAAAGTTTACACTTTCAGTTTTACAGTGGGTACTATTATCCCAAAAAGTGTAAAGTGTATCCACTCAGCTACTAAGGCAATTGCCCAAGCCCTTGAGCCCCAACTCCCGAAAGGCCTAACCCAGAGACCCCGTCATCCTTGAGCAACAGAATACTAAACCCGAAGCCTTAAACCCTAAACCTTAATGAGGAATACTGAGAGTACGGATCTTTGGGGAGGGCCATGTACCCTGCTAGTCAAGTCTCTGCATAGGATGCATTTGGGTGGTTGTCAAAATGATGGCCCCTTTTTGGGTTCCTATTATAATACGGCACCCATTATTTAGATTTAGAGGCTTGGGCCTTTGAGCCTCTTCCCATTGCAGAAGGCCTGCAGGTCCTGCGCAAACAAACTGTCGCTCAGGATCTCTGAGGCTGCTTCAATACGGTTGATGGACAAAATCCTGCATTACCTTAAGGACCCTAAACTATGGGAATTATGGTATATTCCTTATTATGGGTCATGCAGGATTTTGTCCATCAGCCGTATCTTTCAGGACTAAAGACCAAGGTTGAAAGCCTTATAGAATACGGAGCCTTTAGCTATGGTGTACATTAGAGTCAATACAACCCCTAGTTTTCGGAAACTTCCAAACCGAGATGTTGTCGTTGGTGCTACTGTTCGTGTTGTGTGTGAGATGGCTACAAGCCATAACCACTGAACTCCATAGCAAGACTCGTCAGTATGTCTGCTGATTGTTAAATGCAAACAAACTCAGGCTGTTTGCATTGGTGTCGTTGCATCCCATGACAATTTTGATATTGTTGCAAACTTCTCGTGACCCTAGCTACAATTATGAACCTTTTCAGCAGAAGCAGACTGCAGAAACTTGGAATGTGGATTGATAGAATTTCGTTTACCTTATCTTCAAGGTATGAGGACTATGGTGTTCCAACTTGCTGCAACAGTTAGCTTTCGTTCACAACCTTTGACCCCATGGCCCAAATCCTACGCATAAAATCCTGAAGCAATAAAACCCAAAACCTCTCAAGCCCCTGCACTACAGAACATGCCATAAAGACTTTGTTATTGTAACCCTAAACCCGAAACACTCGGCCCCCTCGGGTCCCAGTCGGGTGGCAGCTGATAGAGCTTCCGAAGTCGAGCTTCGGCTTCTTAGCCATGGTGGTGGGGATTGGCGGTTTAGGGGATTTGGGGTTTAGGGTTTAGGGGGGGTTGGGGTTTCGGGTTTGGCGGTTTGGGGTTTTAGGGTTTCGGAGTACAGAAAGGTTTAGCAGTGATTTCGGGTTCAGTTCAGGCTTCATAAGACATCGAGATGATTAGTAATGCTCTTTCTGAGGGCTTCTGGTTGCCAGTGCAACAGAATATGCTTCAGAACCGTCTTGTCGTTGTTGAGGCTGGCATATAACGCCCTTACACCCCAACATAGAGCCTTGACTTATAGACTCCGCCCCATAAATAAGGTTGTAGGCAGGACCCAAGATGACGTGACTTCACTCTATGTCCTAGTTTTTTGTTAAAAGCCGCAAAAATCTAACTGTCGGCCCCTTGTGACACGCAGAAAGCCAGCCAAACAGTCCAACGAAACCCTTGAAACAACCCTAAAAACCTCACTATAGGATCCTTATGAGTCCAACTAATCCCTTGAACAACCCTCAAAACCTCACCATGGGATCCTTATGAGTCCAACTTCCACGCCCAATCTCGGTCTCCCGACCCAGATCCTTCTGCCGACCAGCCAATGCCTGGCCAATAGCCCGGCGAAGCACCTTTCCAAAGGGCTTTGTGTTCGGGGCTTCGGGTTTGGGGCACCTCTTGAGCGGCGTCCGGGGTTTAGGGATTTAAGCCCCCCGGATTGAAAACTGTTGCCTCCGGCGACTTGCACAAGCAAGCAACGCTCCACAACTGGGACGAAATTGAGGGTTCAGGGTCTGGGGTTTTGGTGTTCTGGTTTCTGGTTTCCCAAATGGTCCAAAGCTCCATTAAGAGTTCCGAAACCTTAAATCTTCAACCCTACATCCTAATGCGTATATTTCTAAGCCCTACATTTACATGTTACGAATGTGCAACCCCTCAGCCCCCGGATCCAGAATATGGGTCGGGGTAACCCACAAGTCCCATAGTCGCTCAAGTACGCAAACTACGGTTGATGGACAAAATCCTGCATGACCCATAATAAGGAATATACCATAATTCCCATAGTTTAGGATCCTTAAGGTAATGCAGGATTTTGTCCATCAGCCGTATCAAACTCAGACCACATCCCATCCCCTGAAGCCCCCCCAACACCCCAAAAACATTTACCCCCCTCGAAAACATATCAAAAGCCACAAACAAACATACTTCACAAGAAGCAAACCCTAAACCCTAAACCCAAAACAGTCTTGCAATAATATCCTCAAGCCAAAAAAAGCCCTGAGAAACAGAAGTAAGAATAGAAGCCCCTTACAGGTGGGTAGTTCTTCTTCCATAGTACTCCCATAAGACCCCCTTTACCTTATATGAGAGGCTTATGGGAAACTACCCACCTAATAACTACCCACCTGTAAATGGCTTAGACAGAAGCGAGCCTCCGGATCTTCAGACTTCAAGTCCTCCCGGAGATTGCCGCTTCCGGCTGCGGCCGGGACGGGCGCCGCGCCTGCGCGTTCAAGGCACCCGAAAGAAACCCGATCTTCAAGGCTGTAGGGTTTAGGGTTTAGGGTTGGTTCAGCTTTTGAAAATTCTTGGGACCCCCAAAAATGGAGGTCGAAGAGTTTGTGCTAACGTCCCCTTGCAGTCGCTGTATAACTATGGCATAATATACCGAAAGCCCTATTCTAACTATTCAGACACCTGTCTTACAGAACCCTGAAAGCAACCATCCCTGATATCCTGCTTCGAAAGCAATGCTCAACAAATTCTGGTTGGAGTCCTGGAAAGTAAGTGTTGAGGCATTCTAAATGTTGAAGCAATGCAAGCCGGAACCCAAACCAGAAGTTCATAAATCTCAATCCCTCACACAAACCCCCTTCAAATAACCCTCATAGAAGCCCTAGTCTACTCATTACGGCCCCCCGATCCCAAGCCCTAAACCCTAAACCCCTAACCCTAAACCCTAAACCCTGGATCCCAGAACGAGTCCCGCAGTCTCCATGCCTGGCCCTGGCCCACTTGACCTGAGCTTGAACAGCTTGACCCCAATATCATAACATGAATACATACATACATACATATATATATATATGTACACACCTACATCTCTATGTTTGTATATTTGCTTATGGTTAGATGTATACATATCTTTACATACATACATACATACATACATATTCATATATATATATGTATATAATACTGTATATACATATGTATTATATAGCTACACACACACAAATACAGCGCCAGCGTTCCAAGAATCCATCCCGAGGTTCAGGCTGGGCAGGCTCAGCCGCAGTTGAATTGGAGCAGCCCATGGCGTTTTCGGGCGCTGAGCGAAGGTTTTCAAAAGCTTCGGAGACTTCTTGGGTTGTTCTTAGGGATGGGTTTCAAGCTGCTGGGCCCATTTTGGGAGGTTGGGGGCTTGGTATTGAGATGTGATGCCCGTTGTTGGTGGTGTGGGAGGTTTTCGGGCTGATGACTCATGCTACACTGTGGCCTGTGACGGAGAAATCCGAACAATGTCAAGGCGGGCTCAGGCACTTGTGTACTGTCGCTGATGACCCTCGTTGCAGTGCCGACCCCATGATCATAGGGACCCTTGGGGTGGTAGGGGGCCTTAATGCCCACAATAAGGACCTAGTAAGGCTATTTAAGGAGATATAGTGCCCTACCCCCCTCCCCCCTATGACATGATGAATGAAGCTCACCTTCTTGAAGGACCAACAAGACTAAGATCAACATATTCATGAAAGAAAGGGGCTTGAAAGGGGCTTATCCTTGAGGGGTCTACATTTCGCTCTATTTCCAACGCTGATTCAGACTTGATGCGGGGCTCATGGGCACAAAAAGCGACTCCTCAACGCATATGTAAACTGCACGAAACCAAGCTGTTAGGAAAGTTCCGTAGGACTTTAAGGATTTTGAGGTTCAAGGTTCTGTGTGCTTGAAGGATCCGGGGACATGGTATGTGCGCTTGCTTGTAAGGTGTTTTTTAGAGGCTTTGAAGTGGTCTATCGGGGTTTGGACTTATGAAATCTCCTGGGAACCCTAATAAAGTACCCTAGATAGTAGGATCCTTATTTTCAGGGCCCCAATTTTCGGAAACTCCTACATCGAATGCATCTTATTTGGGGGTTATTATTTACACTGCTTGGGGTTCTCCTGCTCAGAATCCGGTCACAACCTACTTCCTAAGTTCAACTAGATTTCACCAAACCTCGCCCCCTGATTCCTCCGAACTTCCCATGCAACTCACACAATCACCCTAGACCGCCTAACTCCAATCCTGAACCCACTTAACACTACCTACAGTCTCCGTTGTAGTTCCTTTTAACCGGTTTTATGGTTAGGATCCTATCATATAGGTTTTGGTTAACCAACAAAAGGAACTACCATGGAGACTATAGGTAAACTCCAAACCCTAACCCCTAAACCCCTAACCCCTAAACCCTAAACCCCTCGCCAAACCCTAAACTCCAAACCCTAAACCCTAAACCCCTAAGCCCTAAACCCATAAACCCTGAACAAAAAGCACTCCGCCTGGGTCCTCGGTGGGCGGCCTGCGCTGAGCAGACCCTGGGGCGTGGAGGCCTCGGGACGCGCGAACATCCGGGGCTTTCGGACTTTAGGGGCTTAGGGTTTAGGGTTTGGGGGTTTGGGGGTTTAGGGGCTTAGGGTTTAGGGTTGAGGGGTTTAGGGATTAGGGCTTAGGGTTTGGGGCTGAGAGTTAGGCCCTAGGGTTTAAGGGTTTTTGAAGTAGTAGAACCGAGGATCTTGGGTCTAGGGGTTTATGTACAGGTCAGTCAGTTAGGGATACTTCCAGGGTGGTTACTCAACTGGTACTGCGTAGGTAGGTATGCGATCGTATACGGCTTCAGAAATCGTTCTTGTCAAACTTTCGGGATTCGGGTTTAGGGCTTTAGGGAACTTCTATAGGGACCCTGGGATGCTATGTTAGTGGTACATATTTTCTGGAACTCACAACCTCAACCCAGAAACCTAAACACCACACGAACATGCTCTTTAGCAAGGGCATAATCCCAAACCCCTAAACTTTAAGCCCTCAACCCCTTAAACCCCCAGCCCAAGCCCTAAACCCCGAAAATCCGCTAATTGCGCTTTGGTGCTTGCGAAAAATACTGAATGGTTGCGGGTGTTTCGGGGTTTGGGGGTATAGCATGGTATAACTACACATACCGAGACTATAAAAGGATACTGCTTAGACTGAGCGCCGCGGCATGGATATCCAGGTCGTTAGGGGCTAAGGGAGACAAGACTTCCACAGGTTCAGTCGTGTGGGTGGCGATTGAGCTTCTTGTGCTTAGGGAGACCTTTTTGGGGTCCACAACCCTAAACTCTGAGCCTTAGAAGCCTAAACGCCTACACTGCCCTACACCTCACGGAGTTTAGGAGATGAGGACCTAGCTTAGAGAGGCACGAAATCTCTAACCTCTGATGCGGAAGCTTCGTACACGCACTTTGGCCATGCGAAGTGTAAAGCACTACCCAAGACACCCCTTTTTAAACCCACAGCCGAACTTGACACCCCAAGCTCTAATTGGGAGTTTCAGAGAGAAAAAGACCCCCATGTCTAAAAAACCGCATACCCTGAACCCTAAACCCAAACCCTGAAACCCTGAAGCTACCACTTAAACCCACACCTAACAACCGCAGCAGCCCTGATATTCAAATTCCAAGCAGAACGCCTAAACCCTGAACCGTAAACATCCGTAAAACCTATAAACCCAATGCTCCGTGAGAAGGGACCCGGCCTGGTCCAGGGCACGCCTGGGTCAGTGAAGCTTTTCTCGTTTTGAAACTTCGTGATTGAATTTTCTTTATTACTAAATGGTAAACGCTATATGTTTATTGCTAC
This sequence comes from Symbiodinium sp. clade A Y106, assembly GCA_003297005.1. Lineage (NCBI taxonomy): Eukaryota > Dinophyceae > Suessiales > Symbiodiniaceae > Symbiodinium > Symbiodinium sp. clade A. The sequence goes on from BGNK01000449.1 coordinate 215,637, forward strand.
TACTAGTTACTAGCAATAGTACTTTACTATGGTTTTTACTACCAATATTGTTGTTATTGTTGTTGTTCAGTAGTATTCTTATAGGTATTATCGTTGCTGTGCGCAAACCTTATATGATTGCCTTTGCCGCGCCTTCTCCAAAGGCTCTCGTCTTCTCCAGCCGGTGGGTTCAACAGGTTTTGGGATTCGGATAGGGTAGACTCGGATTACACGTTATGGGCGGTGAGGGTTTGGACATTTTTGGTTCGAGCAAGTCTGGATGGAGTCCGTGCGCCTCCTTCAGGGTTTACTAGACCCCAGCCCTCTTGGCTCTAGGTTTGGGGGTTTGTTTTGCAGGGTCTGGGCACTTTTTTTTAGGGATTCAGGTTAAAAACCTCAGGTTATTCGATTTCGTGAGCCCTACACCCCACACTCGAAAACACTAAACTCCCCAAAAGCCTAAATCCCTTGAGCCCTACACCAGCCAAAAAGTAGGTATCCCTATCAAGGTTCCCTCGTTACGGGACGTTGGGGTCTCACCAGTTTATGGCTATGTTGGTGGGGTTAGGGGTTTAGGGTTTAGGGGGATCCCAAAGCTCGAAGACCCAGGTCATAAACCCTCAATGTAAACCTTAGTTTATGATTCCGGCATGCGTTTCAGGACGGCTCGACTTAACATGCCAATCTAAGCATGACCTGCGCATTTGCAAACCGAGTGGCTGCTGATCTCTGATCTGTTTCATCTTCTCTGCCCGCGAGGAGTACAACGATGCCGATGTTCCCTGCGCTGCATCCTGGCCAAGCTTCCTGAAACCATAAACCCCTAATAAATTAGCCCTAGCCGCTACACCCTACGCCCAAACTACTCAGTAAGCCTCAAGCCTCTCTGTGGAAACAAGATCGCGCATCTCAAGCTGGGGCACTTGGAATAGAAGAGATGCGAGCATGAGCCCCGGAAATATGACGCTGATTCCAAGAACAATTCGCGAAACCGAAAAACCACTTGTTCTACGAAGCCAGCGAACAAGAGAGCATAATGATGTCTGGACTGTCCGGATAAAGCCTGCTTTGAAACCATGTAAGCCCCTTTCTCCTTATCGCCATCTTCCGCACCCGCTTCGGCGTCGGCTTCCTGCATCAAGTGTGCGAGAATGGAGTCCAGCAACAATGCTCAATGCTCAACTTGCAGTTGCTATTGTTACTGGACGCTCACTACAACAATATCATAAACATTATCATATTAGTACCACTAGCAATATTTTGGCTAACATACTGCATGCAAAGATTGCACAACCACAAGCCTACCTACAGCGACGCTCGCTATCGGCTCGTCTGCCAGGCCTTTTCTTCTTCCTTCTCCTCTTTCTTATCCATCATGAAACGCTGATCGCTTGTGGTAGCGTAGTTGTTTGCCGTCGGAGTGATCTGATGGAATGCATCTGCAAGTAGAAAGCTAGTTATGAGCTGTTCCCAAAATTCAAGTCACGGCCGCGTGCGCTTAAGTGGAACTGCACATGCTCGGATGCTAGGAGCTGGGGCCAAAGCAGCCAAACTCACCTGCAACATGCGATGGGCATCTTGGAAAAAGTTTGCAACTTGGGGGTTCGTGCAAAAACCTTACCCCTGTTTTTGACCCTTGACATCGACCTTATCGTTTGTCTACTTTTCTCGGATGCCAGTAGGACTTGTGACCATTAACATGTAAATGACGATGCTCTTCTGTACTTTGGCCGTTTTATAAAACACTTTTGGATTTCGACATGTAAGGACATGCGAACAACACTGCAAGATTGCTCCGACAGTTGAACTGCTGTCCACACGAAACAGAAAGCAAAACAAACATTAAAGTCTATGAGGACTGTGCGGAATAGGTCGTATCGTTTGCTCATGCGCCGCCACTGCTGCCTGCCTTGCTAGCATGTATATGGCTGCAATACAACAAATCACGAGATGTGTTTTCGGTCAAGTGTGGTTCGGACCTGTCTGCGTAATATAAGAGCCTTATTCATAGAACCACCTTTGGGGGGGGAGGGGTATATTATACCATCATTACAGACCGCGGACGATTTCTAAGTACTCCGACCTACGAATCAGGCCATCTTGCCAACGAGTCGGCTGTAGAAAACAACCCCTGCCCAAAACAGCATAGTCCCTACCACATATGGCTTAAACTGCATGATATGATACAAGTTCAAGTTCCTTACAGCTCATGGCCTAAACATGCCCAAACTGCTTGAAATGGCACGGGTTCAATGCCTAAAATGCATGAAGCTTGCATGGATCACTGCAACATGCATCGCCATTCGTCCACTGTTTTAACATCATCAACATTATCGTTCTTTTTGCTTTTTTCATGGAACAAACTGGATTCCGTCTCAACTCCAGCAGGGGCATACCTTAGCTCCGATAGCGTCTTGTTTAGCATCATCCCTCGCATGGCTGCGGAATGACGTGGGCGCCTTTTTGCGTCCGCCCTGCCCCCCCCTCCCCCCCC
>BGNK01000449.1:218119-249672 GCA_003297005.1 Symbiodinium sp. clade A Y106
CCCCCCGCCCAAAGCCTAACAACAAATGCTCACGATCCTCGCTGAACGAACGGTTGCCTGAGTCATGACGACAAGCTGCTTCTGCACGAACCCTTTTTTTGCACCTTCAATGAGGCAAGCTCGAATCGTTCAATGATGGCTGGACGTACATGTTCACCTCTTTGCGGACCTGAGTGGTCGACCCAAGAACGCGAACGCGCTGTCTGTCATTCACCCTGGGTTGTAGTATTGGGGCCCTGGCCATGAATAACTAGATACCTTTTAAAGTAACCACAAGGAAAACTATGCAATTTCCCAAAGGGCCACCCAGCTGAATGGCATTATGCAGGCGCTTCACAGCCCTTTTTGTGGTTCGGGTTGCTTTATCGAAGCTTCAGCAATTCTTGTTTCGGGCCAGGCATCAGAATCGAATTCAATTTTAGCTGTCCTCATGGTCTTGTTCTTAATATAAGGTTTCCATAACTCCTGAGGTTCTTCTCCAGAGGTTCTTAAATCAAGACGTGAGATTGAGGTTGTAAGACGTTGTAAGATCTATAAAGATCTGCAGGCCACTTCCATCTCCGACCTCACCGTGGACCTCACCCCCCGCGTTTCTTTGAAACCTGAGGTCCCGCGCCGTTGACGCAGGTATGGGATATTCCTTGTCCATCTTCACCACCTGAGCATCCAAGTCTGACCTCTCTTCTTCAACAACCGGGCCCCAAAACGTTCAAACTTTCTAAGATAGAGCTAATATATACGGCCAAAAAGTTTAAAGTTCCCCCTTCACTATCTAAGTGACACCGCTGAATCCCCAAAGCTGCCAAACTCCGACTCGGAAATCCATCAACCAATTCACTTCTAGGTGGGGCTTTTAAAGCTTTTAAAAAATATTAGTAAATAAGATCCTCTTAAGCCCAACAGGGGAAAATATAAAATGTCCCAAAGCCCTACCTAAACTTTAAAAAAATTGCAGCCAGCCTGCAAAAGCCTCTGCTGGGAACTGAATGGGAGCCTCGAGCAAACCTAGGCTCTCAAATGAAAATGCTAAACCCCTAGATCCCTCACCCCTTGCATTCCTGTTCCCATGCTGCAAGCACTACCTGCCTGCGTTCAAAGGCCATATGCCCAACTTGCTGCAATAAGCCCTAAACCCAATGAGTTCAACAATCCCATGATGAAGTCCTTTGAGGGTTGAGGGTTTGGGGCAGGGCCTCAGGGCTTGGGCTATGAGGCTGAGGGTCAGGGTTCAGGGTCTTTGTGGCAGGCTTGGATTGGGGACGTATACTGAAACTCAAGCTGCTCTTATGGATGTGTGCGAGCTTCGGAAGGGGAGGCATAATTAGACTCAAGTCGCCCCTTCAGGGGGTTTTGGAAGGGGCTCTATAACTTGATCAATTCCCGAGATTTCCACAATGTCTAGGGGTGTCTAGGGTTTAGGATTTACGGTTTCAGGTTTAGGGCAGGGTTTTTTATTTAGGATTAGAGTTCATATATGGGCTTGTTTTACTGTTTGGTGTGGATGGCCGACACCCTGAACCCCAGACCCACAAAGTGGAGCGGCCTCCGGGTATGGCAAAGACTGCCACCGAAAGCGCATCTTGAACTGCACGACAGATGCCACCTAAGCTTGTCTTCACAGAACCAGGGAATTTTGCCTGAATCGGGAGCTGCCGAGATATGCCTGAAGCCAGCAACCCAGAAGGCAACTCGCAAAGACCGAAATTGTATGCAAGTGCATGAACCGGGCTCACCACCTAATACCTTACTTAGCATCGACTTGACTTGAGAGGAGGGGCTGCCACGAAGCCACTGAGCAACGCGAGGGCAGCCGGGATATAGCCGTCAGAGCGCTGCAGCAGCACTCCAGTCATCACGACCTAGTGCCGAAATCCCTGGAAGTAGAAAGCAGACCCCAATTCGGGGATTCTTGACGTCCCTCGAATGTAGTATAAGATTCTGCTTCGGTCTACAAACGCGGAAACAACCGCATTGGCAAGACAAGTACTGGCACAAGTAGAAGCAGTGGTAGTAGAAGTGGTGGCAATGTTCTGCCTCCTCCCCCCTGGCGATGCTGCTACTGCTACTACGACGACGACTACTACTACTACTACCAAGAAGAAGACGACCACGACGAGGACGAGGAGGACAACGACACACTTGCGAAGCTTGATCTTGACCCCGACATGGAACTTACAACCACTGAAAATGTCAGTGGAGGCTCAAGAAGTGCGCTTCTAATCTGACAAGCTAAGGCCTGCGCTGCATAGAAAACCTCAGACATTTGCAGGTGCTACTAAAGTCTTCAAGGCTATCCTTTGGGAATATACAGGGTTTGCAATAGTACACCGAAAAGGTCAAGGGCTAGCTAGGTCTACTGCAAAGAGGTGGCGCAGGGTTGAACCCGAAAGCCCTGTAGTCTCACGAGCTTTCAATCTCACTCCATATGGGCCTCAATAATTGCCAATATCATTTTGGGAGCTCTTTTGTATACCTATAATATGCTATACCACCAAGCCCTATTCTAAACAATAAGGCCCCTGTAATAGTTTTGCAGGGACCGATCGTGTGGGCTCTTGGCCTGAAATGACTGCAAATTTCCACAGCACAGCCGGTTAGGGTTTCGGGTACCCGAAACCTTGAAGCGTACATGGAAACGTAGTGCTGTCCTACCCCAGGGTTCACAATTCGTCTTGGGCTTGATCTTATCTTGCAATAACTGGTCAAGTGCTAGCTGGTGAAACCCTAAACCCTGTTAATAAAGTTGGAAATCCCTGTCCCCAAAACATGCAACAACCCTTAACCTCTAAAGCTCTAATCCTCAAAAGCTGTAAACCCTGAACCTATCACCAAAAGCCTTCAACCACGCAGGAAAGGGCTAAACGACTCGAAAAACCTGCGGAGGCCCCACATGATAACATCCATAGTAAACAAGACAGCGGCTTCGCCATCCCTAAACCCTAAACTTAGGTCTTAAACCCTAAGCCCTAAACTTCGGGCATAAACCCTAAACTTAGGCCCTAAACCCTAAGCCCTAAACTTAGGGCCTAAACCCTAAACTTGGGCCCTAAACCCTAAGCCCTAAACTTAGGGCCTAAACCCTAAACTTAGGCCCTAAACCCTAAGCCCTAAACATAGGGCCTAAACCCTAAACTTAGGGCCTAAACCCTAAACTTAGGCCCTAAACCCTGAACCCTAAACTTAGGCCCTAAACCCTAAGCCCTAAACTTAGGCCCTAGACCCTAAGCCCTAAAGCCTAAACTTAGGGCCTAAACCCTAAGCAATAAACTTAGGGCCTAAACCCTAAACCCTAAACTTAGGCCGCAGGCCCTAAACCCTAAACTTAGGCCCTAAACCCTAAACTTAGGCCTAAACCCTAAACTTAGGCCCTACACCCTAAAACCGACCAGATCGCATCTGAGTGGCCATGCAGTACCTGCTATCTAGGGCCCAGGTTTAATGTTTAAGGGTTTGGGGCTGGGGGCTTGGGGCTTAGTTATTTAGGGTCTAGGGTAGAGGGCTTGGGGTTGGGGGCTTTTAGTCTTAGAGTTCAAGGCTGTAGGGCTTAAGGGTTGACTTTTCCAAAAAATTCGAAGAGCAGTTTAGGGTTTAGGGTTTAGGGTTTAGGGCCTAAGTTTAGGGTTCAGGGTCGTGCCACAGGCCGTACGGGTTACCGGCTCAATGCATCTTGCGAACGGGCTCGGGACCGTGAAGCATCGTCAATGAGCACGTGTTCTAGTCTATAAACAAACACTGAAAGGAGCATCGCCTAATCGGGATCCTGGGCTGAGGCCCGAAGTAGGTTTTCAGACCACAGCCCAAGAAGGGCAAGCAAGAGCCGCAACGTATGGTTCTGTTGAGTCCCGGCGCAACTTGACGTGATTTCATGGTGTTCTTGCTTTATTTCGGATCGTCCAATCATCCACAGGCAAAATAATGTATCATGCGATGCTGGTGACATTGCCCCTACAACTGGATGCTTTCTTGTTCTTTGATATACGGCAAGGGGGATTCCAGAGGCAGCTGCCAAACCCTGACACAAAGGCTTTAGGAATGCAGGCCTCAAGATTGCGAGCTTTAGCATGTTGGGGTTGAGCTCCACACGGTCATATTCAATCTGTGTTCTAAGTGCCTGAGAAACGCTCCCTGGATTCCCAACCCGCCTCCATGCCGCCAAACCATGAACGGTTTAGGGTTTAGGGTTAAAGGGTTTTTTTCCCTAAGGTTTTTTTTTTTAAAACGTCCCTTTCCCTAAGGGTTTAGGGTTTAGGGTGTTGTGACGGGGTTCTCGATAACAGACATGGAAGTGATGAGCAAAGGACTCCCTATCACGCCCAAAACCCCTCCTTCCCTTTAGAACCCCCTAAAGCCAAACTCCTTAGGAACCCGGTTCACCAGGGGTAGACATCAAGCCTTAAGCTGCCGACAACATGACCCTTTGGCCCTCAACCCTGGATAAACCGATCTGTGTAATCAATGAGCCTTAGTGATTAGATTAGAGTGATTTTTAGTTTCGGGGCCCGGAAGAGTACGATTCTGTAGGGACGATTATCAGGGGATACTATTACTAAAGTAAATTGGTGTTTAATCGGGGACCTCTACCAACCCAAACAGAGCCGAGGCGCAGCAGCTGAGTCAAGGCCTGTACCCAGAAGACGCCCCCTAGGTCTGGCTTTCGAGTCTCCGCAAAGACCTGAGCAGGCTCTTCCCACGGGCTTATAGGGTCTCTTCAATTAGAGTTCGGCATCAGTATCAGGATCAGTATCATCATCGTTGTCATCCTCATCATTACCACCACCACCATTTCTATCATCATCGTCATCGTCGCCCACTTCCTCTTCAACATGACTGCAACCGTCATCATAACGTCCTTAACGTTGAGGGTGTTGCCCAAGTCTCTCAGTCACACATGTGGCGCTGTGCTCATCCCAGACCGCACCCCAACACTTCTCGAACCTTGCTCCTAGAATGTGTCTCTGAATCCGCAAGTTGTAATCTGGTCTGCTGAAAAAGCCGGAGCGAACCTTGGGCTGAGTGCGTAGATGTATTTGGGTTTTTGGTTTGAGGGCTTGTGGCCCAAAGCTGTAAATAAACTAACTCGAGCGGTTCCATCCGCAGGTTCATGGATCTTAAGCTTGGCCCTGAAGCACAAAACATCCACTCCCCTAAACCCCTGAATCCCTAAATCCCTAACCCCCATTTAAACCCTCAACCCCAAACCCCTAAACCCTGGGACGTCGACGAGGAGGTAGCCATAGAAGACCTGCTGCAGTAGGAACTTCACGAGGACGGCCAGGGAGACCAGGGGAAAAACACCTGAGTCTCAGGCTCAGGACAGGACTTCTGGATTGAGGTTCTTTTCAGGGTTTACACTCTCGCGACTCGGACTCGCCAGACGAGGTCTGTGTGGTCGGGGTGACCACGTCTTCTCTTCTAAGACGTTCCTACTCGTTTTAGGGTTTAGGGATTAAGGTTTCTGTTTTTAGGGCTTGGGGTGTAGGGATTAAGGTTTAGAGCGTAAATCTTATAGGGGGTGTGGGGTTGAATTTGTGAAGCTGGTATTAGCAGAACCCAAATGGCAACGACACTATCCGAAGAGAAAGTGTTACACCGAATCTTGAGTCTGACTTGTAGTGAATCTTGCAGGGTGCATGTTTAGCTCCCATTACTTGCTGAAACTCACACCTTGCAACAGCCCTGCCCGAGAACAGCCGCCTGCACCCTCATGATGCTCCAGATGTCCCCGTAGAAACTCGATTAACATAGGGGCCGACCTCTATCCTAACCCCTAAATCCTTTTGGGGCAAGCTTATGCTATCTTGGGTCGCCCTGACAAGATAGGGTTTTCCTCAGGCCCCTCTTATTGCACGGGTCCTTCTTAAGGAGATCCTAGCCATCCCCCCAGGCATCCATCCCTGCTCAGTGTGGGACTGCTGAAGACAACTCCTGGGACGAAGAGCCGTGGGAATGCTAAACTCCTAAACGGTTTAGGGGTTTAGGGTTTAGGGGTTTAGGGGTTTAGGGGTTTAGGGTTTAGGGGTTTAGGGTTTAGGGTTTAGGGTTTGCAATGTGCTGTGCTGCTTTGCTTGTTGGTCTTAACGGAGCAATGCTTCTCTAAGGAGGCAGGCTCGAGTATTACGATCAGGCATTGACTTACTCCAATGGCGCCGTGCTTGAACCACATTGCCGGACTCAGCCTTCGTAGAGTTTCATAATGCTTTTTCAGTATCTGCTCAGATTACTGAGTCAAGCCCATCGACTGTGCTTTAGCCCCATATGTACCTTGCATCCAACCTCCCTTGATCCTTCAACTAAACCCCCGAGCCCTAAAATCCAAAACCTCAGAGCCCTACAATGCTGGAGATAAATCCCGCAATCCCATCCCAAAACCATAGACCGCGAAGCCTGAACAGTAACTACCACACCCCAAACCCTCAACCCTCCACCCTAAGTCCCAAACCGCCATAACTGCACACTCTAGATGCAACTCCGATGGCGAAGAATCTGTGCATCCCAACCCACTGGATCAAACTAGGCTTCCTTTTGTTTTCAATTTAAGGTCTAGGGTTCAGAAAGCCGTCAAGTCCCGAGCTCGAAATCCGAAGACCCTTTTTGCCACTGCGGTTTAGGGTCTAGGGTCTAGCCAGACCTCGACCTGCAACCCTGAACTCCTGAATCCCTTGTCTCTTTGGGCAGGGACTGCAAAGCACTAATGTAGGAACCTGATCAAGAAATCTTGGGCCTTTATTAGGGCTCCTTCTATGAATCCTACTATTTTGGGGTTATAGGCCCAGGGTTTCTTAATCAGGTTCCTACAAAAAGCCCTGGATCCCCTCAAACCCCAAATCCTTCACCGGAGATACCGCAGACTCTGAAACTTCAAGGAGCTTCCAATGCACAGGGTCAGGTTCCATCTGGCCATTCGGCCCCCCATACCACAGTAATCCTTTTGCGCGGTTTTTTGTGGGGTGGTGACTTCTTTTTGCAAAGTCTTAGAATAGGGTAGTATAGGCTCTACAGTTTTCTACATAGTTGTTTGGTTTAATGGCTTCTGTTTAGGGTTTAGGGTTTTGGTTTAAAACAGAGTCGAGGGTTCCTTTGAGAAGGCTCTTGGAGCAGGACAAGTTCTTCACACCATGGTAAACAGCGCGAGAATCGAATGCCTACTTGGAGGATCAGGGGACTTAGTAAGTTAGGTTCTAAGTACCCTAATTGGGGTTATAAGTGATTATAAGTATGGTTACCTTGATTATAACCCTAGTTACTAAGTCCCATGATCCTTCAAGTAGGTTCCTGAGTAGCCCCTTAGTAATAAGGGTACCCTTATTCCCACTATGCGGTTTTAAACGACGGGAACCCAAAACGAAAAAGGGCAAAAGGGTACTACTCAAGAACCGAGATGCAGGCAAGAACAAGACATGGCAGCTAGATTCGGCAGACGAATATAGACTCCACATGAAACTAACACCGTTGCAACACACAAAAAACAACGAAGACATCAACAAAGTTTCACAAACCTACAGTAGAAGCCTAAAAGTTGGAAACCCAATAGCCTCAATCATCAAGAGTATTGTATAGGTAATCCCAGCACTATTTGGCCTTAACCCGGTTTCCAACTTTGTGGGGTTTACTATAATGGCAACCAGGGATACCCCAGCCCTCCGAAGCTAGATGCACTGTTAGCCCTGACCCGAAAGCACGATGTCGATGCCATCCCGTTTTGGGAGTTTCCGAAAAGTAGGGGTACCTTACTTCGGGGTCCTTATAATACGGATCCTACTATTTTGGGTATTATATTAGGGTCCCCTACTTTCGGAAACTCCCGACATAAAAGTGCAGCCAAAGTCCCAGCCCGCGCAAGCCCAAACCCCGCAGACATCAATAGTTACTTAAGCAGCATCGGCCTCTCTGGGACCTTTCAGGGGTAAACCACCATCCTCAAGATAAAACCCGGCAGTTGGTGTCGCGCAGCCTTCTCCACAAGTCTGAAGCTCGCGAACACAAACCCCAAAGCCCTAAAACCGGCAAGCTTAAAACAGCAGCCTGAATACCTACATCCTCCAGTACACAAACCCACGAGCTCTGCAGCCCTAAAACCGTGCTGTAGAGGTGTTATAGATACCTTCAGTGGTGTCGTCTACTGAGTTCTTCATGCTCAACGAAACCTACACAACTCCGGAGCCCTAAAACCGTAGTATAGAGGCTATAGAGGCCTTATAGATACCTTACCTAGATCTACTGAATTCTTAATGCTTAACGAAACGCAACTCCGGAGCCGAAAAGACTGGAGCCTGATCCTCGGGCTCAGCCATTTTGGCTGCTTCGGCTTCTGGGTACAAAGACCTGAATCGCTTGATTCTCCATACATGGGCGGTTGTCAAAATTATGGTCCCTTTTGTAGTACGGCACCTATTATTTAGGGTACCCAAACAGGAACCCTAACTTTGACAACCGCCTACATACTATTCCTGGATATGCAAATACATACTACTTTCACTTTCACTCGACTCGCGGCATACATACAGCCATGCATACAGACAGGCGGCACACAGACACACGGACAGACGTGACAAGACAAGACAAGACGAGACAGGACGAAGACAAAGACGAAGACAAAGACAAGGACAAGGACAAGGACAAGACGAAAACAATACACAAACAGACAAGACAAGACCAGACAAAGACAAAGACAAAGACAAAGACAACGACAAAGACAACGACAACGACAAAGACAACGACAAAGGTAACGACAGAGGCGAAGACAAGACAAGACGGACAGACAGACAAACAGACACACACACGCACACACCTGAAACTCGGAATCCGAGATCTATGAGTGAAATTCACTCAGACTTTTATCTGAGACTCAAGGAGAAAGCGAAGGGAGGTCTTCAATCAAAACGGCACCAGACAGCGTTCGGAGTTTCCCAACAGTCTCCGTTTCAATGCTTCGAGGGCGTCCTGCATAGCTAAACCCTACACCCTACACCCTAAACTCCCAAACCCTAAACTCCTAAACTCCCAAACCCTAACTCCTAAACCCTAAACTCCTGAACTCCTAAGCCCTAAACTCCTAAACTCCCAAACCCTAACTCCTAAACCCTAGCTCCTAAACTCCTAAACCCTAAACTCCTAAACCTTAAACTCCTAAATCCTAAACTCCTCAACTCCTAAACCCTAAACTCCTAAACCCTAAACTCCTAAATCCTAAACTCCAGAACCCTAAACCCCTAAACTCTAAACTCCTAAATCCTAAACTCCCAAACCCTAACTCCTAAACTCCTAAACCCTAAACTTCTAAACCCTAAACNACTCCAGAACCCTAAACCCCTAAACTCTAAACTCCTAAATCCTAAACTCCCAAACCCTAACTCCTAAACTCCTAAACCCTAAACTTCTAAACCCTAAACCCCTAAACCCTAAACTCCTAAATCCCAAACTCCCAAACCCTAACTCCCAAACCCTAAACTCCTAAACCCTAAACCCCTAAACCCTAAACTCCTAAATCCTAAGCTCCCAAACCAGAACTCCTAAACCCTAAACCCTAAACTCCTAAACCCTAACCTCCTAAACCCTTTTTGNGCTCCCAAACCAGAACTCCTAAACCCTAAACCCTAAACTCCTAAACCCTAACCTCCTAAACCCTTTTTGCAGCTGGGCTCTTAGTGTCAGTCTCCTAAACCCTAAACCCTAAACTCCTAAATCCTAACTCCTAAACCCTAAACTCCTAAACCCCATATAAACCCTAAACTCCTAAATCCTAAACTCCTAAACCCTAAACTTCTAAACCCTAAACCCCTAAACCCTAAACTCCTAAATCCTAAGCTCCCAAACCCTAACTCCTAAACCCTAAACTCCCAAACCCTAACTCCTAAACCCTAAACTCCTAAATCCTAAACTCCTAAATCCTAAACTCCAGAACCCTAAACCCCTAAACTCTAAACTCCTAAATCCTAAACTCCCAAACCCTAACTCCTAAACTCCTAAACCCTAAACTTCTAAACCCTAAACNACTCCAGAACCCTAAACCCCTAAACTCTAAACTCCTAAATCCTAAACTCCCAAACCCTAACTCCTAAACTCCTAAACCCTAAACTTCTAAACCCTAAACCCCTAAACCCTAAACTCCTATATCCTAAACTCCCAAACCCTAACTCCCAAACCCTAAACTCCATATAAACCCTAAACTCCTAAATCCTAAACTCCTAAACCCTAAACCCCTAAACCCTAAACTCCTAAATCCTAAGCTCCCAAACCAGAACTCCTAAACCCTAAACCCTAAACTCCTAAACCCTAACCTCCTAAACCCTTTTTGNGCTCCCAAACCAGAACTCCTAAACCCTAAACCCTAAACTCCTAAACCCTAACCTCCTAAACCCTTTTTGCAGCTGGGCTCTTAGTGTCAGTCTCCTAAACCCTAAACCCTAAACTCCTACATCCTAAACTCCAGAACCCTAAACTCCTAAACCCCATATAAACCCTAAACTCCTAAATCCTAAACTCCTAAACCCTAAACTTCTAAACCCCTAAACCCTAAACTCCTAAATCCTAAGCTCCCAAACCCTAACTCCTAAACCCTAAACCCTAAACTCCTAAACTCCCAAACCCTAACTCCTAAACCCTAAACTCCTAAATCCTAAACTCCTAAACCCTAACCCCGAAGGCGGTAGCTGGGCCACCGGCCGAAAGATGATAAATTTCAAGAGGATCATGACTCTCAAGAGCTCTACACCTCGGTGGGACTAGGACTACTATGGGGGGGCGTTTCAGAAATAGAAGACCCCAAGTGAGACTACTATGAGGGGCGTTCGTTCAGTTATAGAAGAGGCCTTGGGGGTCTATGTAAAGTCACGTTATAGTCACACTATAAGCGGCACTAGACAAACAAGCTCTACACCTCTGAGAATATCGCTGCAGCAGCAACAGCAACGGCAACGGCAACAGCAATAAGAACAATGAGAACCAAAACCACAACGACAACCACACCACTGCGGCCTCACCACAAACAGCAACAAGAAGAATAACATCTCCGGTTCGACTACTGCGTAGTAACACTAGTAGCTACTCCTCCTGTTGCTGCCACTTTGAATGCATTCCTGCCACTTGCTCGTTGCCCATGCAGTTGCTAGGCACGGCACATGCCACCGACCACATCAGCACCACGTAGTCGAAAAAGAACTCTGCAGCTTCGGGTACCCTGCCGTGCGTGGATGTCCCAAGGAACAGGCTTAGATTTTTTTTTTTTGTTTTTTTTTTTGGGGGGGGGGGGTTTCGACGCTCACACTCGCACAAGGCTTGGGGGGGGTTTAGGGTTAGGGATTGCTACCCAGAGACTCCAGTACCACTTGGTTACCGACACCTCCGGAACTTGTTGTACTGTAAGGGTCTGCGCCTTCTTGTTTATGGGACGTCGAAGCAGGGACAAACCTGTCCAGGCGTGTGCATGTCGAAAAGCTGGATGTTAACGCGCCGGTTTTCGAGGTATATTACGCTGTAAAAGCTATATAGGAACATTAAGGGAACACTGTTACTAAGTATTCTGTCCCCTGCATTAGATAGAATACGCGGGGCTAATATTTGCAAGAATCCCACAGCATCCATCGATTGAGTTGTTGAGCTTCTTCTGTTCGTGGCGTTGTGGTGACGGTAAATGAACTTTGAGCGGATAGAGCTTGGCAAAGTAGAAAACAAACGTAGTATTAACAACTCTACACTCTTAATAAAAGCAGAACACTTTACGGCAAATGCAGATTCAGATTAGAACGCCTCAACCGAACTTCTACGGAAGAGCCTGAGGAAGCCTCAACCACGAAGCCTTACCCCAATCCGAAATGAGACTTCCGAAACATAAGGGCCGCACAATAGAAAAAAGGGTCTTAGACTAATATATTGCCGTATACTCATATTAACGAACCCTATGGGATGATACTGGTAAGGACCTTAAACTCTATCATTAAGCCCGTCAGCGGCAGTCTTCGGCCACACTTTCGACTTCGGTGCTTGCGACTCGGTTTAGGGTTTAGGTTGGGTACTGCCCGCAGACAGTAACAGTTTACAACAAAGCTACTACTAAGGGCCTCATATATCTATATTCAAGATAGTCTTCAACTGTTACTGAGTGTGGGCAGTATTCAAGGCTTAGGAAAGCTTGAGTTTTTACGGCACAGGGCTAAAGCACTTAGCACGAGTTGGCGCTTCCTCAGAATCGGGTTTCGGGTTCAGGGACACTTATAGTTGCATCGGGGCGACCTCGCTGCGACCAAGCCAAAGACTTGAGCAGGACTCTTGTACACTTGATGGGCGAATTCCCTGAAGTTCGTGCCAATGATCGGCAGGAACAGAACGAAAAAGAGCAAGAATGCGAAGTACCTCGGACACTGCATCGCAATTTTGGAATATCAATGAATATCAACAAGCAGTCTTCCAGATGCCATGGACCTTTCAAGCAACACACCTGAATCCCTCAACTCTCAACTTGCTAGCCCCTAGTGACCTAGTGTTACAGTAGTAGAAACTGAACAGGCTCACTTAATTTAATGCTACTGCGCCTCAACAAATGAAACTACACAACGAAAACACAGTGGATGTTGTCTGCAACATGAAGAGAAGTATTCATGCTTATGCCACTGTCAGAACTGTTTCTGGGTTGTTGTTCGGGAATTTAAGTTGAGCTACCCTTACAAAGAAACCGTATTGTTTTTTTACTATAGATCCCTACTATGGTAACTTAAAATAAGCTCCTTAACAAGAGCCCAGGTTTTTGTTGCCATTCGGTGTCTGCCAATTTCCTGATCGACCCAGCCCAGACGCAACTTCTGCGAGGTTTCGCGCGGAGTGTTCCGGGTTTACATGAGCCGAACCAGCAAGCCCTCACCATGCAGCCAGATGAATCCCTGGAGCTTCTTTTGCAGCTGAGCCTACTTAATGTGGTCTCCTGATTAGTAAACCCCCCCCCCCCCCAAACAACCAGACCCTGAGCAATAGTAATGTGCATTTTTGGCGGGGCCGCCTGGCGGATCATCTTTAGTTGTTTGGGGGGGNCCCCCAAACAACCAGACCCTGAGCAATAGTAATGTGCATTTTTGGCGGGGCCGCCTGGCGGATCATCTTTAGTTGTTTGGGGGGGCCGGGGTCGAAGTTGTTTGGGGCCGGGGCTTTCAGTAATTAGTAGTACAGTTAGTAGTACAGTAGTACAGTAGTACAGTAGTAGTACAGCAGTACAGTAGTAGTACAGCAGTACACTGTGTAGTAGGAGTGCTTATTTACCTAAACCTTAAAAAATTAACACCGGGACGGGTTTTAGGACTATTGAGGGGGGTTTATTATTACGTGCAGGCCGAGTTTAGCTCTATTGAGAGGACCTTATTATTATTGAGCTCCGGCCGAGTTTAGCTCTATTGAGGGGACCTTTACTAATCAGGAACCCACATTAAAGGATCTCGGGACTTAGTAAGTAGGGCCATTGGGTTTACATAGGGTTCATTCTTGTTTAAAGCCCGGTCGTCTTCTACCAAGTGGTTAATATAGGGGCCTTAATAAGTTAGAATAGGGTGTTGGGGCCCATTATACTATAATCATAATAAGGAGCCCCTAGAATAGTTTTGGTAATTATGAAGGCGCTTTTTGCGGGTTTTGACAGGGGTTCAGCCTTGTATCCAAGAGGGATCGCGAAACCCTAAACCCTAGGCCTGCTCAGGGCTGGGAGCTTCATGTTCAGGTGTTCCTGGGTTGATGGTTCGGGAGTTGAATGCTTCCGTAGGCCTTGGAAAGAACATGCCTGAAGACCTCCTTATCAGTGGGACGGAGCGCCAGAATTGAAGGAGATGCTGCGCAGCTGTATCCGAACGAGGCAGGAAGCATGCATCAAAGATCAGCAGCAAGACCTTGCGGTGCAGAGCAGGCCCGCCAAGCCACAAAGCTAAAACCCTCCAGGTTTTCGGGTCAGGGTTTCTAGATGTAGGGTGGCAGTGCTTCGGGGTAGCCCGGGCCTGCAGCTATATGGGGTGGTTGACCAAGGGGTCGATGCTTTCGTCGTGCGGGGTTTCGGGGTTTGGGTTTCGGTTCTCACATTCGCAAAATGCTGAGAATGATTCGCACTCTGGCCCAAGTCATCTACACTGCGCTTGATGCTGCTAGGGTTTTGACAGCTTGGCCGACATGCTATCCGTCGACCAAGAGGGCTTGCGGCCCATGATTTCTCGGAGTGAGGTTTGAACGATTAGTCTTAGTATATATCATTATATATCCCTGTACAGCCCCTATTCGGTACTATATTCTTCTGTACTGGTCTGGGCACTGAGAACGCGGGTCCCTTTTTGCTGGAAGCCCTTTGATGGACGGTGTTACGGTCGTGGGACTGTCCAATGTATATATATATATATGCGCGCGCTATTCCACACTCAACAGATGCATCAAAAGCTTGTTTGGAGATTTTGGACACAATCCATGGTGTTTCGGTCGCGGGGTCGTCCAATGTATATGTGAGCTATTGCACACTCACCACATGCATCAAAAGCTCGCTTAGAGATGTTAGACACCCTACATGATGTTACGGTCGTGGGGTCGTCCAATGTGAGCAATTCGACTCTCATCACATGCCTTCCACACCCACCAGATGCATCCCAAGCTCGTTTGGAGTTGTGGACACCATTCACGGTGCTACGGTCGTAGGCTCGTGCAATGCATAATTCACACGCACCACATGCATCAAAAGCTCGTTTGGACATTTGGGACACTATTCATGGTGTTACGGCCGTGGGGTCGTCCAATGTATATGTGAGCTAATACACATTCACCACATGCATCGAAAGCTCGTCGTTTTGAGTGTATATGTGAGCTATTCCACAGTCACCACATGCATCAAAAGCTCGCTTGGAGATGTTGGACACAAAGTCATGGTGTTACTGCCGTAGGGTCGTCCAATGTACATGCGAGCTATGCCGCACTCACCACATGCATCAAAAACTCGTTTGGAGATTTTGGACACCAGTCATGGTGTTGCGGTCGTGGGGTCGTCCAATGTATAGTCGTCACATGCATCAAAAGCTCGTTTGGAGATTTTGAATTTCAACACCAGTCATGGTGTTACGGTCGTGGGGTCGTCCAACGAATATGTGAGCTATTCCACACTCACCACATGCATCAAAAGCTCGTTTGGAAATTTTGCCCACCATTCATGGTGTTACGGTCGTGGGGTCGTCCACTTTATATGTGAGTTATTCCACACCCACCACATGCCTCAGCACATGCATCTGAAGCTCGCTTGGAGAGTTTGGACACCATTCATGGTGTTACGGTCGTGGGGTCGTCCAATGTATATGTGAGCTATGCCACACTCACCACATGCATCAAAATCTCGTTGGGGGTTTTTGACACCATTCATGGTGTTACGGTCGTGGGGTCGTCCAATGGAAATGTCATGCACCAAAAGCTCGTCTGGGGATTTTGGACGCCAGTCACGGTGTTACGGTCGCGGAGTCGTCCAATGTATATGTGAGCTATTCCACACCCACCACATGCATCAAAAGCTTGTTTGGAGATTTCGGACACCATTGATGGTGTTACGGTCGTGGGGTCGTCCAGTGTATATGTGAGCTACACACTCACCACATGCATCAAGAGCTATTTGGGGGATTTGGGACACCATTCATGGTGTTATGGTCGTGGGGTCGTGCAATGTATATGTGAATGCATCAAAAGCTCGTTTCGAGATTTTGGACACCATTCATGTCGTGGTGTCGTCCATTTGTCTAAACCCTACATCCTGCATAAGAGCACCGGTCACCATGAAAACTTTGGCTTTGGATAGAGAGGCCACGAGGGGGTATGTAAAGAAAATAGGGTGCCCTAATTGCAACCCTAATGATCGGATTATCAAGGCATAAGAACGCGAGATGTATCCAAGCCACACCCTGTAAAACCTCTGATGGGTTCTACAAGGAACCCACAGCAAGAAACCTATAGGTTCAGAGGCCTCCACCCCTGTGTGCATCCGTTCATAGTTTAGGGTTTCGGGATTTCTGTTCTGCCCAGGCGCAGTCGGAAGCAAGGCCAAAAAGACCTGGTCGTGCTGGTGTTCTCCTACATGTTGCATATACCCAACCTAGAAGGCTCCATCGTAGTTCCTTGTTGGGGTTCATACTTAGGATCCTATAAGGTAATCCCAACAAGGAACTGCTATGGAGCCCATGGGTACCTTGAATATTGTAGAAGGATCCTCAATATGATCATGAGTTCAGTTTTAGTTCTGTAGAGTCAACTTGCGAGGTTTTGGGCGCTGAAGTGCAGACACCGGATTAATCGCAGAATGTTCTTCTTTACGGGCCAAAATATTAAATACTGATTTTCATCCTGGTAAGGGAAGTGTGTCTTGAGGGCGCGGGATTTCGAGGGAGCGGACGCATCCGCACCAGGTCAAGGTATCGTGCAGCGCCAATGGCCGTGAAGCTCGTAAACCCTAAACTGTACATCCTGAGACCCGACAAGCGCATGTCCAAGGCCTGCAGCCCTAAACTCCCAACCCGAAACCTACAACAGTAAGCCCTACCCCCAGCATTGCAAACTGGGGTGAAGAGAGAGACTTGGTGGTATAGCCGGAAATTTAAAGAAGGGGAAATCATGTTGCCGAATTTTTCGGGTTGCCCATGACGCTGATGGACACAAAGACCTGCATTGCCTCGCGACTTACTCAAGCAAAGTGATTCAACTATGGTCTACAAGGGGGTACTTCCATGCAGATCCCTGGTTGCTAAACACCATTTGTGGACAATTGTTCTGGTAGGTGGCATGGCTAAGAAGCCAATTAACCCTAAACTCTAAAATCCTCAGCCCCAGACCTTAGTTTTATCAAGCAAGGTCTACATTACGAATTTCTCAAACCTTACATAACACGCCCAGGCTCGGTCAGCCCCAAAGTGGGCGCGAAAGCCGACCAGAGCGGCTGGAGGGGGCCTGACGGACCACGACGGTGGTTGCAGTAAGAGTTAGGGTTTAGGGTTTAGGGTTCAGGGGTTTTTAGGGTTCAGGGTTTAGGGGTTTTGGTGTTTTGGGGTTAGGGTTTAGGGGTTTAGGGCTTTAGGGGAGCAGGAGCCGGAGCAGGAGCGGTATTGCCCATGTCTGAAAGCTCGCGCTGATGAGGGTATTCATAAGAGCAATTTCCGTGTGCGTGTGTTCCGAGACTCCAAGCGTGTCGGGTTCAGGGCTGTAGGGATAATACAGACGCCTTAAAAGCATATGAACATACACATGCAACTTGCAACCCTAAGGTAGTCTATGGCTATGACCCAACTGTCAGGGTTCAAAGTTTAGGGTCGTAGAGGCTCACGGATTTCGAGCTGAGGATGAGATCCCCGAAGTTCAGGGAACGCGGAGACTGATTTCATTCAGGAATCATGTAAACCCGCGGGTTAATCGACACCCTTGCTTTGAGAGCCGTAGTGTTAGGATCCACAGATCCCTATTCTGCTCCCTCTAAAGGGGGAGGCATCTCCTTGGACTAGGGCTAGGGGGCCTACTCCAGTCCTTAGGTTCTGGCAAGGGTCATGATGTAGAGACCCTCACTGGAGGCAGAAGCCCTCCACCCAAAACCCTTCCTCCCCCCTTTACTAGTTCATGGTTGAGATATCATAAAAAAAGTACATGTTCATTCCTTATTGGGTTTAAGCACCCATCAAAATGTAAAATGATACCCAACTATGACAAAGTTTAGGGTTTGGAGCCTACGTCCAAGCTTTGTGCCAGGTTCGAGATGGCGACGCAGATGGGGGTGAAGCCCGCATAGAGAAAAGTGATGAGCACGATGCCTTTCTGGGCTTGTTTAGGGTTTCGGCGCTCACACTCGGACAATCCAGGCGAGGCATGTTCCCCGAAAGTTCAGAGGGTCTGTGTCAGTACAGTAGTACAGGTAACGGTGACGGGTATCATTCAGTTGACAAGGAGTAGCCCGAGTCATGGGAATAACATTTTTCCTCGATCTAAGAAGTGTCTACGCGTGTCTACATTGTGTGTTGAGAGGAGCCCGGTTGTAGGATTGAGGGCTTGAGGCTTGAAGCTCAAACTCATGGTCGCAGAAGAAAATGTATAAAACTACGTGTGGCATCTACTTCTACGTCCCGCGAACCCAACGGAAGGGCTTCGTGTTCCCTCTTGGGGTGACGAGCCCTTATGCTGAGCACCCTTAATTGTGGCTTAGGGTCTTTGGAAAGTCCCGGAATCTTCTGAACAACCCGAAGCAAGCAACCTCCGAGGTGCCCCCCGGCTTTAAAATCGGGCCGGGGGGTCGGTATAACAAGGATCCCAGTATGTGAGGCTTGCAAAACTCCCAATCAAGGCACCCGGATGTGACATGAGGGCTGCTTGCAAAACAAGCTAACTAGATGCAAGCCAAGTGCGTTCAGCCCAGTCTTCTCACTGCACTAAACTCTGGTCCTTCATCATTAGAACAGAGATTTGGGGTGTGTGTGTATTATATAAATACATGTGTGTATGTATATATATATATATACATGTGTATATATATATATATATATTTATGTATATACATATAATAATCGAAAGAACTATTCGAACGTCCATATATTCCCGTAACCCCTAAACCTAAACCCTGAACTCTGCACCCTATGCCTACGCCCGATACCCTAAACAACCCTAGATTTGCCCAAAGCTGCCCAAGTACCGCTCACCGTTCGCAGAAGTGTGGGCTCCAGTGACAGCTTCCCCCAGCGGATGGAGGAGACTTCTGGGGCGTCAGTGATCACCCAATGTCCTCCGTCCTCTGTGGAGGGTCGAATCATAAGGACCCTTAAAAGGCCAAGGGGGAGGGGGGTTAGGGGACCATACTTCCTTAAATAGTTTAAGGCCCCCTACCCCCTTCCTCCCTACCCCCCCCGGGTCCCTATGATTGAAGGGTTAGGGCTGATCACTCAGAGTCCTCTGGACACATCTCCAGATGAAAGGGAGTCCGGTGCGAAGGTGCAGGGGCTTGTACAGTTTTTGTAAGGTATTGGCAGGGCTGTATAAAGGTCTCATGGGGGATTTTATTTTTGCAAGGATCTTATGGGAGTTTTCGGGTTTCCGTGTTCAGGCCCGGTTCGCTCAGAACAGGGCGGGAAAGCCAAAACAAAGCTTCTCAAATAGTTGACTTCGCAAGTCTCGCAGTCAGAGAAGCCCACCCCGTACCCGCTACGAGGGGTTATGCTTCTTTTTAAAGAGTTTCATTGGTTTTAGGATGGAACCCCAAGGGTCCAAGCACCTAATAATCATATACTCTCCAAAATCCTAACCTACATAACTACTATCCTAAAAGCGAGTACCTCATTATTGGGTCCTTTGGACCCTTGGGGGAAGGGCTAGCCCAAGTTCTCGGTTGGCAAATAGGTTGTGTATGACTGCTAAGACTGAATCATGGCACAGCCTACCCCGAAGTCATCCAAATGTTGCTTCTGGAATGGATACTTTTCACTTTTAAGCTCTGCAGCGCAGCGTATGTAGTTTCTGAGCATTTTTCTGCAATGAAGGGAGGTTTCAGGACACAAGGCTTCTTTTAGAAGCTGGGTGAAACAGAAAAGATCGCTAGCGGCATCGCCGATGCTAAACCCCACCTTCCCTGACGCCTAAGCTCTCAAATCCCTTAAGACCCCCGAAAGGATCCAAAAAGTAGATCCCTTAATGGGGGCTACTATAAAGTACTCTTAGTAGTATAGGGCCCCCAAATTAGGGGATCTGCTTTCTAGATCCTCCCGGGGGTCTGGGTTAAGACCCCCGAAAGGATCTGGACAGCAGAACTTCCAGACTGGTACACAGCTGTACTGAAGGACTTCAAACAGAAACCATGTGCAATTCTCGCTGTCCTGGCTGAAATCCAGTGTTTTCGCGATCGCCGCATCCTTGGTTGGTGTCACGGAGCTTAATTCAAGATCGCATAATCAAGAAACCATAATGTTTTCTAGGCTTTCGAATTATGGTATGTTGAACTAAGGTTTTGAACAAGAGCCCAGCATCCTGGCGCGTGCCGAAGGTGACGAAGGCACAGTGCGAGTTCAAGCCTCCCAGCGAAGCCGATTCCTGTCGTATTCTGGCCACCTCCTGGGGTTTAGATTGGGTACTGCCCCCCATACAGTAACAGTCTATACTAGGGCTACTACTAAGGGCCTAACATATCTATATTGTAGAGATTATTCAACTGTTACTGAGTGGGGGCAGTACCCAAGGTTTACAGTTAAAGGGTTCAGGGTTTCAGGCTTGGGGTATCACAAGAGTTTAAGCCCCTTAATAAATGAAGCTGTCTTGCCTGACACAATATTTAAGGCTCAGCGAATTTTGAAGAATGTTCCTCGGTTGAGGGATATTGGGCTCTCTGGGTTCGGCTTCGGAAGCATTGAGGCTCTGCGGCGCTTTTCTTTAGTGCACTTCCAAAACGAAGAGCAGCTTCGAAGTGAAGTTCACGCAAGGCACCTGGAAGACTTAAATTTTGGGGGGTAGTATAGGGGCCTTAATAGTTACAACAGGGTCTCGGGACCCATTATGCTATAATTATGATAAGGAACCACCTTGGCAATTATTTAAGCCCCTATATTCAAAATTTTGGGGGGCTTCGCCCTTTTGCGCAAGCATAGCTTCTTGTTGAGTTGTCTTGAACCACTAGCAGCAGCAAGAAGGACAGCATCAGAATATGATGATCCTTTCACTCTAGTTAGGATGATAACGTGCTTTGCAACCCCAATGATATGATGATCCTAAGCTCACTGCTCCTGTTGGATGAGCTGGTGCTTGTCCTGCATCTCGCCTGCCGAAGGCAACTGCGGGTCTTGGCTCGATTTTCCTAGACTCCTATAGAAGCCTGAAGATGTACCACTATCATTCACTCAGCATTCCTTATTCATCTCTCTTCTTCAATAGCAAAGCCCAAAGGGTTCAAACTTCTTACGATAGACCAAATATGAAAGGCCCAATCGTTTAAAGTTCTCCCATGGTCTATCCGAGTACTTATGGTTCTACTACAATAAATATACCGATATACCGCCAAACCCTACTCTAGTTATTAAGGCCCTATACTAGGGACTTCCAGTGTTTCGGGGTTGGAGGTGGAGTTTGAAGATTGTGGGGTTCAGGGCTGATGGTGTCAAAAGGCTCATGGATCAAAGGATGGTTCAGGCTTCTGCAGCTTTGTGTCTTAGCACCTTGGAGTGTTTGTAACGGGGCATCAAGATGGTCCTTCTCGAGGTATCTATTCGACAGAGTATTTGCTTTTGAAGCGGCTTAGGGGCTGTCAAGAAACCGTTTAGGGTCTTTTAAGGGCTTAGTAGGGTTTAGGGGTCTGTGATATCAGGAAAACGTTCCTAACACCCGGACCACATCACCTACTCCTGCACCTTGTGCATAGGCTCGGAGAGAGCTCTTGACCAAATTGCTCTACGTGGCTACTAGCTAACTCAGGCAGCCCATAAACAACAATGCTCAAATCTCGATCAGCAGGACCTCAATCTCAAAACTCCCTAAGGTTCCCGTAATAGTACGGATCTACAGTCAATAATGAGGTTCCTTGCCTATGGCATCTCAGATCGTATACTTAGTTGCTGAGTTCATAAGACCCCAAAAGTGTACACTTTCAGTTTTATAGTGGGTAATATTATCCCAAAAAGTGTAAAGTGTATCCACTCAGCTACTATGGATCGTATATGGGCCCTGCCCTGCCTAAGAAGTAGCTGATGGCATCCACAGGCTCTCCAGCAAAGCGCACGCGAGCCGTCGGGCGGCTGCCGTCTCTTTCCTTCATTGGACTCATGCGGTTGATGACATAAATCCTGCATTACCCCATAACCGTTATTCCCATAGTTCAGGGTCCTTAAGGTAATGCAGGATTTATATCATCAACCGTAGGACCCATAGGATCTGGCACTGGCAAATGTAGGGGCCTTGATTATTAGACCAGGGTTGGGGGGTACCTTATGTAAAACAGAATGACCCTAAGTCCTTTTTTGCATCCAGGCCTCCGTTAACCCTCAACCCTCAAGCGCTAAACCTAAAAATTTCAGGCCCCTACGTATATTCCTAAGTTTTGGCGGGCTGGGTAGTCCTAGGGGCAAACCTTCATGGCTTTAGGGCTTCAGGCTTAAAGTAGGGTTTTGGGCGTATATGATAATAAACATGAGGAACCTTTGATTGTATTGGTAAAGTGTAAGAAGGAAGCCTTAAACCTTGAGGAGAAACCCAAAGCTTTCTTGAAGGGGCAGGGGACTTGGTAAGTTGGTTATAAGTAGGGTTATAATTTGGGTAACTCCATTTAGGGCACTTATAACTCTACTTATAACCTACTTACTAAGTCCCCTGGCCCTTCAAGTTGGGAGTTTATTCTAAGGTTCGCCTTGCTTGTCAAGGTTTATGCTCTCACGTCCAGGCTAGCCAAGTGAGGCTCAGGGCACGCAGTCGGACAACTCAAAGGACCGATAGCAGCACTGCCCTCAAACGCGAAAACCAGACAAGAAACCAGCTTCAACCTCAACTCAACCACAAACCCTGGCAGCCCGGCCGGGCCGCTTTCAGGTCGACTTGGGTGTCGGTGGTGTCCCAGCGCACGACGTATCCGGTAGGGAACCGTGGCGTGCACCGCCGGTGTTCGCAGGGCCACCTGCGCGAACAGCCCATGATAGCCCTGTAGGGACTTGAAGGCCGTCATCACGAACTTGTGATGCTCCCGCCACTGCGGATGCTCCGCGCTCCGCGGCCTTAGCGTCTCGGCGCTGTGACCGCCTGTCTCGCACATCTCGCGGCGAGCCACCTCGAGCGCAGCCTCCATTGACAGCTCAGGCTCCAAGGTGTACTTGTGCCCGTCGAGGCCCTGGAAACCAACAGTCAGACAGAACGACCTGCTATGGTCCAAGTTGCCCCGTCGAGCATTATCAATGCTGGAGCAAGCGCTAGCTGAAGACAACATAACTGTGAAACCTGCTGACAACTTTGAATATCTAAACGAAAAACCCTCACAACCGAAAGAGATAAGAAACTCACGCGCCTGCCTAGATGCCACGACCGGAGCAACAAGCATCCCCTCGCTATAACTGATCTCCGGTGTAGGCATCTCACTCGTAGGAACAACCTGGTGAAATACGTCCAGCTGGATACCCCGCCCCCCCCCCTCCCAAAAAAACGTAATGTCCAGAATTAACAAAACCGCCAACGCAGCCGTTCAGGTACCAAGCCATGGCTAGAACCGATCCAAGCCCTAGTTATCCCTCAACCCTAAACCCCAATTATCCCTAAGCTCTGAAACTTCGAAGGCTTGGGGAGCAGGATTTATATGGGCGTTTACGGGTTTAGGGGCTTAGGGCAACAGACCTTCATTTCAGGAGCCTCGATACCTCTCTAAACAGCCTTAACCAAAGGCTCAACATCCCTCTACACGCCTTCTACGAAGCCTTGAAACTTGTTGAAGCACCCAACCGTAAACCCCAAAACCCCGAATCCTAAACCTCAAACCCTAAACCTTAAACCCCATGACCCTAAACCCCAAACCCCAAACCACATAAGACGACCCAAGCCGAGTTTCGAGGAGCCGCTCTGACTCTCTCAGCCGACCCTTGGCGACCAAGCGCTCCTCGGAGGCTTAACGTTTATTTAGGGTTTTAGGGTTGAAGGTTTTCGGGTATTTTTGGCAGCACGATCACTCTGTTTAGGGTTTAGGGTTTAGAGGTTAAGTAAGGTTTCGGGGTCGCGTACGGTACAGGGTTTCAGGAGAGAGCAACAACCTACGGCTTCAATGGCTTGGGGTTGAGGTGTTTAGGATTCAGGATTTATAAGGCTTAGGGTCGAAGGCTTTGGGATTTATAGGGCTACCCAAAGCCCAAAACCCTCGAAGACCGTGCCTCTACCCGTACATAGGGCTATCCGGCTCCTACTACTAGGCATTTTTTGTACAAGGGAGGGTAGATGGAGGGCTCTATGATCATTAACAACCCACAAAAAACCTCGCTACTTTGAGGTTCAAGTCAACTCTAGAAAGTACCTAGTTCGGGCTAACCCCTAAACCCCGAGGGTTTAGGGCTTAGGGTACCCTAAACCCTATAACGTCACCATAACCCTGAACCCTAAACCCTAAATAAACCCGGCGTAAACCCTAAAACGTCACCATAACCAAAAGGCTTAGCTTAAAGTCCTGTCGGGCTTGTAAGCCTTCGGCTGCAGGGCCTATCCCCAGGTCAGGGTTCAGGGGATGCATATATACATATATATATATATATACATATATATATTTGTATACACATATATGTATATATACAGTCTTCTTTTATTCTTGGCTGACTCCTGAACCCCTCCTAAAAGTGAAACTTTTAGCCTCCTTGTCAAAGTTCATATAGAAACCCAAAAAGTTAAAGTCCTAAGAGCCAACCAGAAGAACGCGCAGTTCTCATGTCCAGTATCATTTAGGGGAACTACAGGAAAACCTTTGTGACCCTTGTCTACCACGAAGTCTTGGAAGCTGAACGGAGCAAGGCTCGGATGAGAGTTGATCCAGTAGCTCTGTGTGCCGGACCTGGGCACAGGGTATGTTCGGGGCGTCTATACACCCTTGCTTCTTCTAACATTTTTTGGGGTGTAAGATATATAAAGCTTTCGGGGTTTGGGTCTCGGAGCGGGGTGATCTAGGGCTTTGCTCGTTGTTCCCCTCCTCGGCGTGGGGTTGCTGGTGTCGAAGGCAGGCCTTCTCCTCACCCTCCACCCGCAGTCGTATCCGACAAGGAATGCTAAGCTAGGTGGGGCTTTTAAAGCTTTTGAAACATATTAGTAAATAAGATCCTCTTAAGCCCAATAAGGGAAAATGTAAAATGTCCCAAAGCCCTACCTAGTAAGGAGTTGTTATCCTTGAGGTGCCTAGCCCCAGAGTCTGCCAAAGCAGTCCTGAAGCCCTCGTCCCGACAGTATGCCACCAAACGATTTTTGGGTGAGGATGTTCGAAGCATGTGTATATACATCTGTATGTATATACATATGTGTGCGCATTCACATATGTATGTATGCATGCATGCATGCCTGCATTTATGTTTGTGTGTGTATATATATATGTGTGTGTATACCTATGGGTATACATACATATCGCTTTTGCTCTTTGGATGAGGAAGTGATGTGGTTCGCGCTCTTTTATGGTCTCGGTGAATGCATGCAGTTCGATCGGTAAGGGTTTCTATGCAGTGTCCTAGGAGGATTCTTTCGCGGTCTCCGAAATTGCGACTGTGCAAAAATCAGAACAGCGCTGCGGCTTACAAATTCGGGCATATTCCTTGGTCAAGGTGTTGTGAAGTCTTTTGGGAGGCCTCAATCAAGTCACTTTCCCGTGAACACAAGAACCTCTGAGTGCTACCACACCGTTTGGGGAACATAGGGGGCTAGCAAAGAACAGCATTCCTAATATTCCGACCCCTGTATTGCGGCTTTGGGTGTCTGCGGTCCGATGGCAACTTTTCCCAGACGCCCAGCTGACAAGTCGCACCGCAGGAAAGTCGCTTTCTGTCCGATGGTAACAGCAGGCGCAGGGCATGGCGGAGCTGTAGCAGTACACCAGGATGGTTGTATAGGAATCTCATCTGCTACGAAGCTGCTTCCCAAAGGCCGCACATAGTGAGGGATGGCTCCTAGTACACCTTTTCCCATAAGGACACCCTGCAGATACGCTCGACAATATTCCCATGTTGCAACCACCAACACCCTTATACAAACCCTGCTTCCCATGAGTTGCGAGGTTTAACCAAGCTGGAGCCTGGCTATTTAAGAATAGTGGACTTATTAACTAGAATAGGGTTTTGGTGCCCAGTATACTAGAATTATAATAAGGAACCTGCAAAATAGCCGGGTAATTATTTAGGCCCCTATACCAAATCCCTACCATAGCCCTTATTGTCGCCCTTTTGGACCCCTTTAAAGGAACCCTGGGAACCCTTTGGGTAATTACTGTATTTAGGCCCCTGTAGCAGGGCTCCGCCAGACGTGCACGGAGCCATCGGAGAAGCCCCCGAAGAGGCGTCGGCCTTGCGGATGCCACTTCACCTGAGTGTTGGGGCCTTAACAATTAGAATAGGGTTCCTTTAACGGGTTCCTTTTAAAGGGGGGTACTATAATATAGGGGCCTTAATAGTTAGAATAGGGGTTTGGGGGTATATTTTGCTACAATCACAAAAGGGGAACCTGGGTCTTGCTCGTTCTTTACAGGCGTTTGTGTTATGTAGGGCTTCACCGAATATTTCAAGCGGTTTATCAGGATCTTACACAGGAGCACACCGAAATAACCACTGAATACTTGGGAGTATTATAGGGGCCTTAATCTTTAGAATAGGGTTTTGGGGCCCGATATACTATAACTATAATAAGGAACCACCAAAACCCCTATTCTAATTATCCAAGCCCCTTATATTAATTACTACTGGGCGAGCCAGTCACTGCTAAGCCGGCAAGGCCCTGATCCGGCGGGCTGAGGCCCAGCAGGCAAGTCTTCGTCTGGAGATCAAAGACCCGCACTCTTCCACTTGGCGACATCTCGGTGATAGCCTTGGGTTTAAGGTGTATGAAGAAAAGTAACCTATGTGTCATCGAACCCAGAACTCTCTCAGTGGTCATCTACCCTAATCAAGAGAACATGATATGGCTACTGTATAGCCCTAGTGGAGCAACTGAAGCTCAATTGTTTAAGAAAGGCCCAGGTGCTGCCAGCCAGAACTCACGTGGGTTGAAGTCGAGCGCACGGATGATCCCATCGACCGCAAAGGCATAGGCGACACACCTCCTCGACTTTGGAGTAACTAGGGAGAAAACAGTATAGACTTTTATTTCACAATGGTTCCGTTAAGGAACAACTCCAAAACAAGTATTCAAGTATGCTACTCCAAAACCAAGCATCCCCTTTAAGTCCAAGACGAGGATGGTACGGTCGGAACCACCCGAGGCGCCGAGTTTGGAATCCGGAGAGACAGCGACGGCGAGCACAGGTCCAGTGTGAGCCTTCATTACGTCTCTCCACTAGCCTAGGAGAAATAGAAATGTTGTAGGGCTCAGGGTTTAGGTATATGGGTTATGGTACCCCAAGAGGTTAAAGGTTACTGCCCGAAAATCTAAAGCCCCACTTGCTGAACCCTAAAATTGCTTGCTCTGTTACTCAGGAGCTTTCATCTCCCACAACATTTTCATGTCCTTGGTGTTCCAAAGCTTCACAGTTTTGTCCCAGCTGGCGGAGAGAAAATAATCTGCGTCCGTGTCCCTGCTCCAGGCCAGAGCCGTGACCCAGTCTTTGTGGTCCCCATCCTAGTTCATGGTTGGGATAGGATTAAAACAGTACATTTTTATTCCTTATGGGTTGAAGTACCCGTAAAAATGTAAATTGTTACCCAACTATGACAAAGCATCATAAAGAGTGAACTTGCATTCTCCTAGATTGTTCCAGACCTTGACTGTTCTGTCGCACGAGGCTGTGAGGATTATCCGATGGTCGGGCGACCACACGACTGCATTCACCTGGTGCCTGTGGCCGCGAAACGTGCGAAGACAGGCTTCGTCCTCTTTTTCATCCAGGGTCCAGAGCTTGACAGTCCGGTCCCAGGAACTGGACAGCACGAAGTCTCCGCCGCTTTCCTGGGTGAATCTTCAGCAAGTTCACCCACGGTACCATGATGGGAATAGCACTATGCTTTCCTTATCAGAATAGCTGGCACAACTTTGTTTAACAATAAACCAGGACCCAGATTCCAGTATGGCCTGGGAAACGACGTCGCTATGCCCCCGAAGTGTTCTCTTCGCGGAAGCGACAGGAACCTTCTTGTTCTTGGAGCTTCCGTCTGCAGTGTCCTCGTGCACCTCCCAGACACAAAGCGTCCGGTCTTTCGACGCGGTCAAGAGCTTCTTGCCGTCCTGATCAGGGAAAAAGCCTAAGTCCTGAGCTCAAAATCCTAAATGCAGAAACCTTTTTTTTTTGACACCTGGGCTATGCATATGCAGCGAACCGGAGGCACCGACTGTGCCGTGGTCTCGTGTTTCCTAAACCCCAAAACTCCGGCCACTAAAGCGAGGCCCCTAAACTCTAAGCGGCCCAAAACCCCAAACCCAGACCTCGGAAAAAGACAAGGCGGTGATACCAGCCCGGTGTCCATCCAGACGACCCTCGTAAGCCGACTTCGCCATGCGCCGCTGCAAAAAACAAAAACCCCTAAATCCTAGAATTTATCTGGGAGTTTCCGAAAATAGGGGACCCTACTATAGCACCCAAAATAGTAGGATCCTTATTATGAGGTCCCCAAGATACGGTACCCCTAATTTCGGAAACTCCCATATCGCAGACCCTAAGGCCTACAACAGGAACAAGCTCTCAGAGACTTGAAGTCGTATGAGGCATGAAGGAGCAAACTCCACCACCGGTAGAGTCGACAAAACCCTAAACCTTTATAGGCTACAGGCGCTTTTCTCATCTTCTTCACTCGTGATTCTAGCTGCCTTGAGCCGGAACCCTCGAAATCCTCGAACAGAAGCCTGAGCAAGTAGTATGAGATGCCGTAATCGACGTATATACATATGTATATAATCATGCTAGAACATAAGCCATTAGCTACTTACCGGGATCATGTTACATAGTATTTTGTATTTGTTGGCTTGATTATGTATACTCATACAGTCCATACATACACTGTATATAGTTTAGTTAACTCCGTAGGGATGTGAAGGGACTCTAGTTGAGATGTTGTACTGTCGTCTGGCAAACCCTTGAAGTACTCATTGTGCACCCAAAACAGAGGGAGTTAGTGTATTTTCCTTGACTGGATGCCGCAGCAAGGTTGGATCCGCAATGCTCCGTGACGGTGCTGCACTCTGACATTCCATGATGACTCAGGAAATGCCCTTTTCATGCAACACGGGCAAAACAGAAACCCGACAACCCTGCGCAGCCCGAAAATCATAAACTAAACCCTCTAACGGACTCTAACGCTTCTAACTTTGATAACCTGCGAACTCTTTGACACTCGCATCCTACGCTTTCACACAAAGGACGAGGAGCCATGTTCACCTGCATCACTCGCGCATCGAAAGTAGCAGAAAAGAACTGGCGCACCCGGTCCTCTGAGGTCTGGGATTCTGATTTCAGGCAAAACAATTCCCTGATACAAAGCCCTTTCATGGGAACCCGAAACCCTGGTTAAAACTTCCTTTGGTAGACTCACCCCTGCGAAAACAACACTTGCTTAGATCAGCCACTTTGGTTTGATATGAGTTTACGGCTTTGGGTAATAATATTTGAACCCTACATTCTCTATGCTGAACTTAGACCCCTAGCAAAACTTTAGTTTTAGTTGTTTCTTAAGGATTACAGGAACCCCAAATTGAAAACAACTTCTAAGTACCCCGAAGTACTTTATCAGTCCACCCATAGGCCCCATATTAGTTCCTTTTTAGGATTACCTTATAGGATTCTGAATATGAGCCCCAAAAAGGAACTACTATGGGGCCTGTGGGTAGGGGCCAGCGGCCTGATCCGAGTTTTGCGTTTCATGGCATACTGTAGACCCATACCGATGAGAACTCGGTGAAACCTCCGAAGAACTCGAAACCCCTTAGTTAAGGAATTTAACTTCCGTACACCCTAGTCGTAAACTTGTCCGCCCTTAGATTAGATACCAACTGCAAAGAGTACGTTTAACATTCTCCTGGAGTTTACTGGTAGTAAAACAGAAAAGCAACTCCTAAGACTACTTGGAGGTTCATGGGTAGTTATAAGTGGGGACTTATAACCCTAACTACCCTAAACCCTAAACCCTATAGAACCCTTAAAGGAACCCTTGAAGGAACCCTATAACCCCACTTACAACTACCCATGAACCTCCGAGTACGCAAAGAAACGTGCCGCGAACCCTGGAGTTCCGAAGAAGCACTGGAGTCGGTGATGGTCGCTCGGAACTTCAGAGCTCTTGCCGCTTGAACTTCGAAGGAGTTTCAAGGTTTAGGGCTTCAGGCTCTAGGGGGAAAGTTTCAGAGGAACACGGTTGAACTCCAGACACCTCTCCAACACGCAATGACCTGGCAATCAACCCCGAACGCAGTGCCCCTGATAATCAACACCTGTACCTGAAACCTGGCCGGTCTAAACCCCTAAAACTGAAACCCTTACACAGAAACAATACCAACCTAACCACACTTGCCCAAACTTTTAACCCTGAGCAGAGGCAACACGTATATATACTTACTAACCCTAAACCCTAAAGCCTAAACCCTACCCGCAACCCGACATCTCGAGCGCTCCTTCCTCCGCCCCCCCGACTCTGATCTGCACCCTTACAGGACCCTCGGCAGAACCGTTTTTGACAAGTTATAGAACCCAATGGGACTTTCCGAAAATAGGGGACCCTAATATAGTACCCAAAGTTGTGAAATTCCTCATTATAAGGACCCTAAAATAAGGTGCCCCCAATGTAGGAACCTAATTAAGAAACCCTGGCCCTAGAACCCCAATATATTAGGATTCATATAAGCAGCCCTAATAAAGACCCGAGGTTTCTTAATCAGGTTCCGACATTAGTTTTTGGAAACTCCCTTAGCTGACTTCTGAAGCCCTCCTAAAAGTTAAACTTTTAGCCTCCTTATTATAGTTCATATAGAAACCCAAAAAGTTAAAGTCCTAAGAGCCAACCAGAAGAACGCCAAGCTCCCTTATGGATCCCTGATCATTCAAGTAGGCGCTTCAGATCGAAGTCCTCGGAGCGCCATTCTTCTGGGATACCCTCCACGAGGATGGTGCTGCATCTGGGCATTAGGTGGGGCTCCAAGGGTTTAGGGGTTTAGGAGTTTAAGGGTTCAGGGTTTAGGGGTCGGGTTCGGGGTCGGAAAATGACCCCTGTGTCTTGCTAGTTTACAAGTAGTAGACTAATCGGTTTAGGGTTTAGGGTTTAGAGTTTAGGGATAGACAGCCGATGTCTCTTCGTAAAANGGGGCCGGGAATTAAATAATTTAAATACGGGGGGTTCCCCCGTATTTAAATTTTTGCGTGTCAAAATTTGGTGCGATGGGGCTGCGACGCTGTCAACGTACTGTTTATACCTCACGAAAGCCGAGCAGGGGAATTCGTATCCCAAAAGACAAATCGCAAGCCCCGTCCCCCTTAAGAGTTTGGAAGAAATTCGTATCCCAAGCGACAAATCGCAAGCCCCGTCCCCCTAAGAGTTTGGAAGAAACTCGCATCCCAAAAGACAAATCGCAAGCCCCGTCCCCCTTAAGATTTTGGCAGAAACGCGTATCTCAAAAGTCAAATCGCAAGCCCCGTCTCCCTCAAGAGTTTGGAAGAAATTCGTATCCCAANCCCCCTCAAAATGGGGCCCCCGTTTGTTAATCCATGATTTGGCTTTCGAGAGAAGACGAATTTACAATTTCAACCTTGTCTCTCCCCTCCCCTCTGTTTCTCTCTGTTTCTCCGTCTCTGTCTCTCTCTCTCTCTCTCTGTCTCTCTCTCTTTCTCTCTCTCTCTCCCCCTCCTCTTCCTCTCTTTGCCTTTAACGTGGTATGGGACTTTTCGTTATCTAAAACACAGCCAGGCGCGTAGATCGCACCAAGTTTTGTCC
>BGNK01000449.1:250148-284489 GCA_003297005.1 Symbiodinium sp. clade A Y106
GTCGGGTTCGGGGTCGGAAAATGACCCCTGTGTCTTGCTAGTTTACAAGTAGTAGACTAATCGGTTTAGGGTTTAGGGTTTAGAGTTTAGGGATAGACAGCCGATGTCTCTTCGTAAAACTGGAAAACGCAGGGGTCGTTTTCCGAACTGTAAGCGGTGTAGGGTTTAGGTAGTGCCGGGTGCTTCAAGATTGTTTCGGGTCTCTGGAACGTCCCTGAAAATTTTGCAGGGTGTTACCGGGTTCTAAGGTATTTAGCTTCAAGGATCAGAGAGAGTTATAAGTAGGGCAGCTACAGCCAATCCCCAGTCATAGCCCAATTAAGGTATCCCTAAGGGTCCAAGTAGTCCTTATATATGGTTTTTGGTACCTAAACAGGCCCAAGAGTCCTACAGGATTGAGTACTTGGACCCTCAGGGTATTATATCAATACTTGTGAAAACTGACGTCATCAGGCCTCAAGGACTCGAGACACCAGAAGAACTCCCGTAGAGGCAGACTCTAGAGGTATTACTACCTACACTATTTTGGGGGTTCCTTACTATAACTATAGCAAAACATAGAAATAATACCCCATTACCCTGTTCCAACTATCAAGGATCCTACATTGGGGCTTTTTGCTATCTCAAGTGGCCTCCGGTTTGATTCATACCAGGAGCCGGTGGGACTCTGCCCAGAAACTCCAATATCCAAAAGTTTTTTCTAACCTTATCTCCCAAACCTGAAAGACCAGCCCAAAACCAAATTATAGCCTTCATACCCCTACGAGTTCTGTCGTTTCAGGAATCGAAAAACATTTGTCCGAGTTGGAGTCTTGAAGCTTTTTGCATACGTATGTATCACTATATATATANCCAAAACCAAATTATAGCCTTCATACCCCTACGAGTTCTGTCGTTTCAGGAATCGAAAAACATTTGTCCGAGTTGGAGTCTTGAAGCTTTTTGCATACGTATGTATCACTATATATATACATATATAATATATATATATCGACACATACACACAAGTACACACGTACACATATATGTATAAGCCTTAACCTGTACACATGCTACATGCATGCTATAGAAATTTTATGTACACAGTGAAAAGGCTCCNATATATATATATCGACACATACACACAAGTACACACGTACACATATATGTATAAGCCTTAACCTGTACACATGCTACATGCATGCTATAGAAATTTTATGTACACAGTGAAAAGGCTCCCTACAAGACCCTTCTGTCAAGCTATGGCACAAGACAGGGGTCTTGGGGTTCCTTTAAGGGTTCTATAGGGGATATATAAAGACTTAGGGTTTAGGGTACCTTATTTTGGGGTTTGGGGTTTTAATAATAAGGATCCTACTATTTAGGGTCCCTAGAGGGCGTCTTTTAGAAGGAGTCCTCATCAGGGCTCCTGCAAGGAGCACATCAGGCTTGCAGGTTGCTGCAAGCCTTAGGGTTTAGGGGTTTAGAGTTTAGGGTTTGATTACTTAACTATGGGATTGGGGTCTCTGGGTAATAATTATTGAGATGGCGGCCTTTGCAACCCCATATTGGAGTTTCCGAAGATCAGGGGTACCTTATTTGGGGGTCTTCATAGTAAGGATCCTACTATTTAGGGTACTATGTTAGGATGCCCTATTTTCGGAAACCCCCATATCTAGTAGTCGGCAGCCGGCCTTGGACAAGGTAAGTTCTTCAGCCAAGCGAAACGCCTCTGAAGATATTTTTCCTGCAGGGCCGCTGCAGTTCCATCGTTTCGGGCTTGCGTTCTGATCTCTGATCCTCTCGTGAGTATGTCTGTATTCTTTCTTACATTGCCGCGTGATATCTTTAGACTGCTCTTTCTGCAAGTTGTTCTTGTGCTGCTTATTCATTTAGCAGCGACAACAGCTGCCACTTCTACTACCACGACTACCAGGACTAGCACCACCACTCGGTTCGATGCATCGATCATGGAAGACTATCGCACCACACAGCGAGCTGGAAATAGCGGCCATCACCGCGGTCCCTTCTGTCAGGGCCTTAGTCTAAGGATCCCGTGTTAAAACTCTCATTTAGGGAAGGTGTAATCAAGGGTCTACAGCGCACACCTGGCTTTGCCAACCACAAATCCGTCTCGGCAGTCCTGAGCCCTGAAGACGATGGACCGAACCAGCAGAACCACCCACAGTGCAGAGACACCATGAAGGTAGTAGATCCAGCCTGAGACAGCGGTAATGTAGGGGCCTTGTTAATTAGACTAGGGTTTCGGGGTATATTATACTTTCGCTATGATAAGGAACCCCCCAGACAGTATTGGTAACTATTTAGGCCCTACATTAGTCTGTAGTTTCCAACCAAAGCGACAGCAGCTCAAAAGCCCTGGCGGCCTAAAGATCCCTAATGCCCGGGCCTTCAAGCCTGTAGCAACCCTAAGCCCTAAAGCTTGAAGGCTTCGAGCCTTAAAGCTTTTGGCCTAAAGCCAAGACGACAGACCCAAAGCCTTCACATAGGGCCTTAATAGTTCGCATGGGGTTTGGGGTGTATTACTATACTACAGCTCTAAATTAGAGAGGCCCAATTACGAGTAATTACTACTAATCCTTCAAGTTCAAGCTCCTAGATGAAGCTGCACCCCAAACCGAGGGCCAGAGGCCTAACAGGCTTACTAAGTAGGCTGTCTTGCTAGCTTGCTTGCTTGGGGTGTAGGTCAGTGTAGGTGCTGCGGACAACCCCTTGCCCCGAAGCCCTACCCCAAACGGCGCGCACGATCCAATGTCAGTCCCGCCCCTTCGGAGGTCTGTGTCTCTCTGTCTCTCTACGGTTACGCTCTCGCAACTCGGACACAGCCAGACGAGGTTCTTGGTTCGCAGTCGGACTACGAGCAGCTTATCTGAACCTGACTCACTCTCTACGGTTTAGGGTTTAGGGTTTAGGGCTCTCTCTCTCTCTCTGTCTCTCTGCCGTTGCATCCAGAGGGTCTAGCAGCGCCACGCAACGCATGAGGTTTAAACAAGGGCTATTCGTGGCTATGTGGATGTGCTAAGTCCCATGATCCTGCATGCAGGCACGAAAGAGCAAAGCTGTGCAAAGCCTCATGCCTTAGCACCTACCGCTCCAAACCCTAAACCCTGAACTCGTGATCTTTTGCTCGTCTCCTAGCGAAGACAGGCAACCGTGGACCCAAGACCCCACAGTAACCCCTCAACCCCAAAGCAGCAACTGCAAGCCCCACATCCTAAACTCTGAACCTCATAGCCTAAACGCCAGGCCCTAATTTAGCTCTAAATCCGCAAAACCTAGCCTCTACGTAATTACAAACCCTAAACAACAAACTCTAAACTCCCAGTCATTTAAAGAACGGAGCTGGAACTCCAGAGGGCAGAGAAGGGGCCGACTCCGTGAACATTTCGGATGGAGAGGCTCTCCTTGATTTGGACTTTTCGTGGTTTGGCTTAGGGTTTAGGAGGTTTAGGTGTGCATCTCACGAACAAAAACCTGCATTACCCATCGGGAACCGAAGCCATGGAACTATGGCATATTCGTTGTTATGAAAGCTGTGCAGGATGCCAGCCATAATGCAGAAGCAGGGCTCGAATAAAGGCCGAACTGCGGTGTTATGCGGGGTTTCCAAGGGCTTCTTGTTGAGGGTCGTATAAGGGTCTTAATCTTTCATGGACCCCATTGAACCATCTCCGTCGTTCTCATCGCTATCTACATCATTATCGGCAGCAACACCATCACCATGAGCGGAAGCCATGCACACACACACACACACAAGAATGCATGGCAACATGCATGCATGTATGCATACACACACACATGCTTAACATACATCATGCATGCCTGTCTACGTACCTACGTATCCACCCACCTACCTATACCTGTACCTATCTACTTGACTACCTGCCCACCGACTTACCTCCCTCCCTACGCAACTATACCGTGTACATGTGTGCATACGCGTGTATGTGAATTCGTGCGCACACGCATACGTAAACCCTTGCACGACGGACGCAGAAGGCCACCAGGACAAGGCACAAGGAGATTTGTTTTTTCCAGATCACCGTGGCCACAGTAGCGGTGGAGGGCACCGAAGATGAAGAACATCGGTAGCCTAGGGTTTGGATTTGGGGGGTTGGGGAGGTTCGGGACACAACTAGAGAAGATGGGTTGGAGGACGTGATGTTTGGCAGATGGCGTTGCGGCGTAACGCTCAAAGTACGAAGCTTGCGAGGTGGGAGGGCAGAGGGGGGGGGCGGGGGGTGGGGCTGTGGTCGTAAGCATACATATCTGAAGGCGAAAGAAGCATGGGGCATCTTGGACGTGCTGCGTCAATACTCAACTATGTGTATATATATATATATAGTATATATGTATGGGGGAGGCGGCGGTCTCTTATGGTCCCTTTGTCGCGTATTCTTGGTTCTTGAGGCTTGTCTGTTAGTCTAGTCTATTGAAGGCTTGACGCTTCTGGACTTGAGCGGAAGCGGTTTTGGGATCATGGTCTATGTGTGTGGGCTGTGCCAAGCTAATCTTCTCTGTATCGTTCCAGTTTTATCTGATGGCCCCTGAAGAAGGCAGAGTGTGGGGACAACTGATGGCCCCTGAAGAAGGCAGAGTTTGGGGACAACTGCCATTTGGATAGTGCTATGTCTTCTGAATTCCCAGAGAGCCCACTGCTCTTCAGGAGTATACCTTAAACTCGAGGCATCCAAAGTCCCTCTGCCCCAGTTGATTTAACTCCGGAGCCGTTGAACCCACCCAGCAACGGACAGTCATAACCTACCTTGTAAGGGCCCTTTGGGCGTTAAGGTATGACATGCGGAAAGGCTGCCCAATGCAAGCCATCAGCTTCGTCCCCAGGTTGCTGTACCTCATGGTTTGGGATTTGAGGGTTTAGATTTGGGTTCAGGGCTACAGCGTTTTAGGTTTTACGGTTCTCCGGCTTCGGGTCGCAGAGCCATTGCGTTTTGGGCCATGGGGTTAGGGCTTGGGGTTAAGGCTCACCGGGTTTCTGGTTTGGGGCCCGAAACCCTAAACCCTGTACCGCAAGAACCTGAAGACGTTTCCCGAAGCCAAAGGCCCTCATACAATGATTTGAAAAACTAGTACTGCGTTCAATGCAATCCCTTATCGTTCCTTTGTCATACTTGTAGCAGTATGGGGGTTTCTCACAGTAGTGAATAGCACGACAGCCCCCCCAAAACACTCCATTTTTCAAAACCCGACGCCAGTCCCTGCTCAAAGCGGCCCTCATCGCACTATAGGTATCAAGGGCTTGAGTTTGGGCTTGTGGTTCAGGGTCGAAGTTTAGGGTTCTTGGAGCAGCATTCTGAACCGAGAACCTGAGATACGACTATTGTTTTGCACACAACATGCCGACAAGTACACGGTTTCGGCGCTCACACTCGGACTACACGGTTTAAGGTTTGTGGCTTTTGCTGCTGCGAAGGTTCAATGTAAGGTTTGTGGCTTCTTCAGTTTTGAAGGCTCAAGGGCTACAGCTTCAGGTGTGTGGATTCTTAAGATTTGAATGTCTGCATTTCACGTCCATTTCTGCGCACTTTTTCCAATTAACAAATAACAAATATATCAGTCTACTGTACTGCCGACCAGAACTTCTTCTGACTATGACTATGAAGGACCCTTTATTAATTTGGACTTGCACGTCCGGGATTACCAGCCGACCACGGCACGTAGACGTACACGCACACACACACACACACACACCCGCGCACACAGACACACACACACACACACGCTCGTGCAACCTCCCCCGAGTGTCAGCAACTGCACCGACTCACAGACAGGTTTAGCCGCCAGGGCTGGCTACTCAGTTTCGCCATCATGTTTCAGGACATGAAAAAACATGCGATAATGCTGGAAGCGAAACATCATTGTTAAGCTTCTGTGGTGGTTAGTCATGGAAAGTTCTCTACAACCGATCTCCGCTTCGAAAGGACTGCAAAGCAGTTTCCCACGACAAGAAAGCGTGGTCCAATCAAAGATGTGTCCGACACACTGAGCAACTGCGGAAATGTTTCCGTAACAACATAGCGCTTGCCAGCTTGGGTGCAGAGTTCTCGGTAAATGTTTGCTTGCAGGTACGTGAGTTGAGCGTCCTCAACTCATGTCAGTGCCATCACAGAGGCCTCTTCGTTGGGCAGACAGCCCCCCTGCACACATGAAAATCTGATGTCGCTGTAACCTCTCGAACGTCGTTCCAGAGTCTCTGTTGCAATTCAATTGCAAAGCATCAAGCGCGGTAAATGAAATCTGCGACAGCTGGTTTACATGCAACATTTAGATGCAAATGATTTGCAAGCTTGGTTAGGTACCTCTCATGCATGAGAAGTATGCAATGCTGGAGGTGTTTTGTGACATCCCGCAATCAATGTAGCAAGCTGTTATGCAACAAAATCGAGATTCTCGGTGTTTGCTACTTGAATCCTTGGCAAACAGGAGTCCACACACACACACACCAGAGATCGCAACTCTCTGCTCCAATAGCCTGGCACCCACAAAGCTCGATCTTGCTTTCCAGACGAGATATACACTTAGGGGCGGAGTATCGTAGCTAACCTTTCCAATTGTGGTAGGATTATATAAACCCCAAAAGGTTACAGGTCACCTACTCAGCTACTAAGTACAAGCCCAAAAAGCTTAACTTCAAGGAAGTAGGGCAACAAAAACCACGAAGGAGACGTGAGGTCAAATTTTCACACGGCCGGATGGGGCCCTGGCTTTGGAATCCCCAGGGGGTCCCAAGTACCTACATATGATTTTCCGAAAAAATTGGTGCCTTAATTCGGGGTCCTTGTACTAAGGATCCTACTATTCAGGGTGCTATATTAGGGTCCCTACTATTCAGGGTGCTATATTAGGGTCCCCTATTTTCGGAAACTCCCACATATACAGTACAAAATACGGGTGGCGATTGTTAATTTCAACAACTATTTTTCTCTACCTCTGTGGCCGTCGGGTCCGGGACGCCAAGTCTATTTATAATGGTGAGCCGGTGGGATTTTAGACACACGGACAATTTGCGGATCGTTTGAATCAGAACTTTTATGCTACCTCGGTGGACTTAACGGTCTGGCCGCCCCCACTTATCAAATCAAAAACTTCACCGTAAGGTTTCCATATACGATTATGGCTTATGTAGGTATCACCGTATGCGTCTTCGGATCCGATAAAAAAATTCTGGGCTCCGGGTTTATTGTCATCCAGGTTCGCAATCCCCAAATCTAGACATCCTGGCTCCCCAAAGCCAGCAAGAGTTTTTCAACCAGTAAGGGATAACATGATAATAGTATAGACCGTATGTAGTACAATAGGATCCTGTCTTGGATTCTGCTATCCATGCAGGATACGGCTGTCTTATACAAGCAACATCAAGTAACATGTATCGGTGTGCCGAGTGCAATCAGAAAGATCCGAAAAGCAGCTGAGTCACTCGATGGCCAGCCAGGCATCGAGGCTTATCGCGGCAGCTTGGCTGCGAGCCTCTTTCTTCTTGCTCTTCGAGGTCCCAAATTTCAACAAAAGAGCTGAAACTATATAACGGGGTCCTTCTCGAGGAGTCCTCTTACGGAACCTTGGCCCTCAGTATGGTGTTGACGACACTGATGACCGCAGTATACCTGTCTGACTTCATTGCCTCTATGCTTGCCTTTTGACAGAGATGCCAGAATCTCTTCAAAGAAGTGCCGCGGCACATTGTACTAGACTTTCCGCAAGAGTCTAGTGGTTGTATTATGCCATAAGGAAGGATGATTTTCTGTTCGGTCGTTGAACTAGACATCAGCCAATCCGGGGTTCGAACAAACACATTTCAGAACATCAGGGGCCTGAAGACTTAGGCTACTATTAGGGTGTGGGGTGTTGGCTACACTTATGTAAGGGACGGCGAAGGCATACGATGATTACTCATTCAGGGCACCCCGTACGTGTTCCCATAATATGTGTTTGTTGTATGAAAATGTGTAAACATTATACAGTAGAATGTAATATCGGCGTATAACATACCAAAAAATATGACTGTGCAATACAACAACATAGAACATAGCATATTGTGATATGATATGACATCGTATGCTATAATACTGCTATAACATATAATACTGTGGTTTTATGATATAAAGAAGGACAGCATGACATGGTATAGTATAGCATAATACTATACACACTATGACATTTCATAACAGAATATAGTATGATACAGTGTAATCTATACAGAATATACCTACATATAGTTCAAATATAGCATACATGCAGAAATAATGAATCCATCCATCCATCCAGCCAGCCAGCCATGCAAGAACTGAAAGTGCCGGCCCCTTCTACCGCTTTCTACGTTGTAGCCCGAAAAGCCTGAAGCCTGACCGCAACTCCCACGAAGCCAGGTTGTTTAGGCTTCCAGAATTTAGGGCCCAAAAGAAAAATTGGAGCTGTGGGGCGTTTAGGATTTAGACAATGAGTCTTAGCACCCAAACCAAATTACAGTAGAAGCCAAAAAGTTGGAAACCCAATAGCCTCAATCAAGAGTAATGTATAGGGAATCCCAGCACTATTTGGCCTTAATCCGGTTTCCAACTTTATGAGTGTTTCCGAAAATAGGGCACCTCATTTTGGGGTCCTTATAATAAGGATCCTACTATTTAGGGTATCATATTAGGGTCCCCTATTTTCGGAAACTCCCTTACGGGGATTACTGTAAGCCTGGTAGACTTCGAGGCCTGAAGCCTAAGACACTGCGCAGAAGAATCTTCCAAAAGTAACTACTTGAAGGATCATGGGACTTAGTAACTAGGGTTAGAATCAAGGTAACCATACTTATAATCACTTATAACCCCAATTAAGGTACTTAAAACCTAACTTACTAAGTCCCCTGATCCTCCAAGTAGGGTTTAGGTTGCCCAGAGACTGCAATATCATCCCTTCATTCAGGAATATTCCTTTAAATTATAATGGGATCCCTAGTATGAATTAAGGAGTATTCCTTAATTAAGGGATATTGGAGTCTCTGGGTAGGGTTTAGGGTTTAGGGTTTTAAGGGTTTCAGGGGTCTAGTTAGAGGTTCAAGGGTTTACTGTTTAGGACAGCTCTCTTCATATCGGTCTCATTTTCTCGCGACCGGAGCCTGCCCCAGTAGCCGCTTCTGAGCTGTCTTCCGCAGCGGGACCGCCGTCCCCCTCATACAGGAACCTAGTGTTGCCCCTTTTTTTCCACAGGTACTCACAATACCGGAGCCTCAGTGCTAAAATTGTGGCTTTCTGTATACTACAGTATACTTATAGTAGGAACCCTCAGAATAGCAATGGTAATCATATTTGGCATGT
The DNA here is from genome assembly GCA_003297005.1 of Symbiodinium sp. clade A Y106. Classification (NCBI taxonomy): domain Eukaryota; class Dinophyceae; order Suessiales; family Symbiodiniaceae; genus Symbiodinium; species Symbiodinium sp. clade A. The sequence goes on from BGNK01000449.1 coordinate 259,469, forward strand.
TCCACAAACATGGGGCGCTCGGGCGGCTGTGCGTAGCATTTCGGGGCCAAGGCTCTTCGAAGGAGTTCAACGACTACAGCCGCCTTCCCCTACTTGTTGATAGAGATGGGTTTAGAGTGATTTGTGCTAGCTTATGATATTCCAAGTTTCTGGCTTCTACTATAGCCCTAGACCCTACACCCCTAAACCTCAAACCCTCAACCTTAAGCCCTAAACCTGAAACCCCAAACCTTGAAACCTCAACCTCGAACCCTTTATTATACCCCTAAACCCGAAACTTTAAATCCTCAAAACCGACACTCTAAACCTTAAGCCCTTAACCTTGCGCACTTAACTACTGGAATAAGAGCACAAAACAACTTTGAGACTAGGTCTGGCTTGCAAGACAGGAGTCCGCCAAACACCTACATCCTTCCATTCTCAACTTTTGCTTTGATTTAGTACTCTTCTCGATTTGTACGGTTTACCAACCCTAAACCACCTCCACCCTCCTGTTCTCGGCCTTTCCATGAAGGTTCTACAGTTTAGCGCGACCGGTTTCTAGAAACCTCCGGAGGTGTCGGGTTCTATGGGGAGATGTCTGAAATTGGTGGCATCCTCCTGGTAAGGTTTTGCGGGTTTGGGGTTTAGGGGTTTAGGGCTTATGGGGAAGCAAACTGCTGCAATTTAAGATAACATAACTATACCCCCTTTTAGAACCGTAATAACAACCACCTATTCCAAATATTCTCTTGGGTTTTATATGAACAAAATAATATTACAAAAAAATAGTTCCTAAGGATACTGAGGATAAGGTCAGGCCTCCATAGACCCAAAGCCTCCAAAACCGCTGAATTCTGTTTATGGAATATCGCTTGGGCCAGAAACGGACACTGAGAACTAATTGAAGGTGCTTCCCCAAATCGGCAAGTTGATACCTAAATAATGTACTTAAGGTACTTCCCCAAATCTGCAAGTTGATACCTAAATAATTTATGTAGACCCCTGACTTCACAAACAAAGCCGTTCCTTGAGGGCCTCAGTACTCCGGCCACTGCATATTTGTAGTTAGCAGATTTCTCCCTAAACCCTAAACCCTAAACCGTTATTTTAGATTTAAGCGGGCTTTGGCGTCCGTGGGTATCCACGTCGGGGACCTTGCGACCCCCACCAAACCCTTTAATCTAGGAACATACCTTAAATTACACTAGGATCCCTCATATGATTTAAGGTCTATTCCTTGGGCTTTTGGAGGCTCGAGTTTTGGGGCCCATTGTGGTAAATAATTATTTAGGCCCCTAACATAGAAACCTACTATAGATCCCTTATAGACCCCTTTAAAGAAACCCTATTCAAAAACCCTACACCCCAAACTGTGGGTATCCACGTTATCCCAGACCCCCGGGAGGAATGGGGGTTCCTATACAGTACCCTTAGTAGTATAGGGCCCCAAATTAGGGGATCTACCTTCTAGATCCTCCCGGAGGTCTGGGTTGGGGAGATCAGGGAAGCCTTGCGGCCTCCGAAATCAAGCGCTGGGTGACACGGGTGTCCGCCCAGAGACCAAACCTTACAGGACGTAGGTGTTACTTGGAGGTTCCTTTAAGGGTTCCTTTAAGGGTTCTATAGGGATTGGAGGTTCATGGGCAGTTATAAGTGGGGTTATAAGTCCCCTAATATGGGTTATAATTATAGCTACCCTACTTATAACTACCCATGAACCTCCAAGTAGGGTTTGGGTACTGCCCCGCCAGACAGCAACAGTCTATAATAGGGCTACTATCAAGGGCCTAATTTATCTATATTATAAAGATTATTCAACTGTTACTGAGTGGGGACAGTACCCAAGTTAGGGTTATGGTTTGGGATTGAGGGTTGATGGTTCGGGGTTTGGGGTTATGGGTTTAGGGTTATGGTTAAGGGTTTGAGGCTTGCTACAAACTTTTTGTAGTCAAGCTACTAAGTGTCCAATATATTGAGGTTATGTGGGGATTTTGAAAGGGTAAACTTTTGTCTGCAAAAAGCAAAACGGTAAAGGCTACTTACAGGACTGCTGAGACACTTCGACATGTCCTCAAGCAACTCCCGCGCTCCGGGTCCGTCACCGGCGAGGACGTGCGCATTGAGAAGCTCTTGGTATGTCATTCCGGATGGACCTCAGGATGTAAGGCTTCCCCAAGAATCTAAATGGTGTCGTCTTGTTGTGCTTCCAGTACGCTTACTGGGACCTCTGAAAGAAGCACGAAGTCACTAAGAGATGGACTGACGCCCGCTTGTAGCATCTCATCAAGAATCCTCTTGCACTGCTCCAAATCCTTTCGGTGGCAAGACATAAGCGAGGTCCATGTGTCCAACTCGGGCAGTATGTCATAATGAGGTAGCATTTCGAAGACAGCTCTTGCGGTCTCAGCCAGCCCATCTTTCGCACAGGAGATGATCAAGGCGTTGAAATGACTTCTGCTTGGTGGGATTCCTTTGGATGTCATGTCCATGAAGAGCTCACGCGTCGAAGCATAGTCGCCTCGTCCTTGAGCCGGCCGTGCACAAAGAACAAAGAGCTTAAACTTTCAGAAACACAGAAATTTCCAAAAATCATAAGGACCCACAAGATTGAAAAAGTTTGGTAGTGGAGAACTAAGTGTCTTGCGTAAGCGAACATCAGCGTTGCATAGCTGGCCTCCTTGTTGCAAGAGCCAGCCTCTTCCAAAACTGCTTCGGGAATACTTTCGAAAGTGCTCCGCGCTTTATCTGCCACTGAAGTCATCCCATAAGCTTGGATCATCGTGTTGTAAGTGATGATGTTGGGCGTCACTGCCTTAAACTTCATTTCCTCAAAGAGCTTCTCCGCATCGTGCACTCTCTTCATGCTGCCGTACACCTTCAGCTAATGCCCCCTACAGTCCCTACATAGATAAACTATGATATATCCCCAAAGTTCTTCCTAGCTTACAGACGCCCATGTATATTGGCCCAGCACTATCCCCCAAACGCTTTTCAAAGCCACTTACGCCCATTTTCTAGAAGCTCCCACCTTTATCATGGTCGAGTAGGTCACGACATTCTTGACGTCTTGGCTCATTTCTTCCCAAAGTGCTTCGGCCTCATTTAGCCAGCCGGCTCTTGCCTTGCGGTTTTGGGCTTGGGGTTTAGGGCCGTTTTGTTTTCACGATCCTTTTCCGCTTGCAGGCATCTGAGGTTGCAAAGGCCAATGATGGCTGGGTTTAGGGTTTCCAGTGTTTGGGGTTGAGGGTTACGTTAGGCCCCAAACAGCACAGGCCAGGGAAGCAACAAAGTAAACTATCAGAATAGTTCCAGGCTTTAAGAACCCCAAAAGTATTCGGGTTGAGTATTGGGCTCCTGAACCCACCAAGAGCCCTGAAGTCCGCTTGGACTGAGGCTCCCCAGTGTCCCTTAATAATCAGGGTTTAGGGTATTAGGGTAATGTAGGAACCTGATTAAGAAACCCTGGGTCCTTATTAGGGTTCCTTATATGAATCCTAATATATTGGGGGTTATAGGGCCAGGGTTTCTTAATCAGGTTCCTAAATTAGAGGGTTTAATCAGGGTACAATTTCCAGGCCTTTAGTTGGAATAGGGGAACCCCCCAAAAATAGAAATGGCAAAAGGGTACTATAATGGGGAACATGGTGGGGCACCGAGATGCGCAGATGTTCAAGCCAACATTATACTCGACCACACCTTTTGGGTCCATCGCTTGGAAAAGAGGCCAAGCATCTCCAAACTGTCCTGCCAGCGGCCCTGAACGTTAAATCATGTGGGGTTCAGACCTACTTCCTACTGTCCAAAGCGAACTACACCCCGCAGTCTCTGCCCCAAGGATCCCAAGCACAGAACATGGGGGGGGGGGGNGGGGGGGGGGGGGGGGCGGGATGATACTGCAGCACGGACGATAACAAAGAATCCTTATGAAGACCCTGTTCTGTGCTATGTGGCTGCTTAGGACCATTTGGGATATCGGTATATGTGCGTTTTGTCCTCCCCGGTCCTTCTTTCACTAAGCGGGTGATCTTCCTCGTGGTTGCTTTGACCTGGACCCAAAAGAGACGAAAAACCTTATCACAAAATTCAATAGAGATCCGATAGAAAGCTTGCACTATAGAGACCCTACAGTAAACATTTTCAGAAGCCCTCTTATACAACAACCTATAGCAACAGAAACCCGAAAAGAAAACACCACAGAAACCTATATGGATGGTTGTCAAAATTATGGTCCCTTTTTGGGTCCTTCATATAATACGGCACCTCATATTTAGGGTACCCAAAAATGGACCCTAGTTTTGACAACTACCCATATAAAAAAAGAAGGAACCCAAAAGAAACTCCAAAGAACCCTATCCTAGCTGTTAAGGCTCCCGTGGTAAGCCAGACCTCCGAGCTAGTATCTCCATCTGGCATCGGCGGTCGGCACCGCCGCATGTCGTCGCGGTTCCTTAGGTGTCAGATCCGAGTAAATATTCTGCGGTTCGGGCTTTGGGTGTGGAGTTGAGGGTTTTGGGTTTAGGGTTCCAGGGTTTAGGGCTAACTGCCAATGTGGGTGGGGGTGGGGGGTATATTTCAAACCATAGTTTCAATTCTTATGATGGGCCTTTTGGGAAAATGCAGCAGCGGGACACCTCCTAGAGTACATGCCGTGAGCGGTAATTAAGCTTCCCTCCGGACTGACCAGTGACCAGTAACAAACAAAGTCAAAACGGGCGTACTCACGAATCCAGGCTCGTAAAATCACGGCTCACTTTTAAGGTCTCCCTCTCCTGGCGCTTCAGCTGTGCCGCAGCGACGCTGACCGAACGCTTGGCATGCAGGGTCAGCCATGAGAAGGCCCGAGAGCAGAGCATGTTCACACCACAATCTTAATTACTAAACCCTAAGCCCTAAACCCAATCTTACTAAACCCTAAACCCGCCTAAACCCTATAAGCCCTCAAACCCATGTGCCTTGTATAACGCTGGCATTGGATTCACGTATGGAGAGACTCTTACGGATTAGGGCACACATATGGAGGCTTCAGAGAACACGGGCCCGAACGCACCCTGCACGAAGCACCTTCGATCCCGAGAGCGCCGGCCCTTCTGCTCGCCTCTCCTACAAGCTTTTGCAGCCAGGCCTCCTGAGGTCAGCCCTAAACCCCCAAACACTAAGTTACCGAGCCATAACCCTAAACCCTGAACCCGGAGGCAACGAAAAGCTTGGTGGCTCCTGAACCCTAAACTTGGAACTTCAGGGCGTAAAAACCCAGGAGCATGCTAGGACTTGAACAGGTTCGAGAATTGTAATAAGGAGGCTTCAGGAACAGGAATAGTAATTTTTCATGCTTCTGTACCTCAGTTCCTAAGTTCATAGGCCCAAAAACGCTTCAACTGTCAGTTTTTAGAGGGGCTACTATTATCCCAAAAAATGTAAAGTGTGGAAATTCAGCTACTAAGATATTTCCCCGGAAGGAGTTCGAAGGCTCCGGATGTGCCTGAAGGGCCGGGAGCAGCCACGCGAGCTTTCCCGATCCTGCGGGCTTTGGGCTTTTTCAGGCTTGGGATTGGGTGTGTATTATAGGGGCCGAAGTAACTACCAATCCTATCTTGGGGGTTCCTTCTTATGATTAGAGTATTATGGGCCCCGAAACCCGAGTCTAGTTACTAAGGCCCCTGTAGTAGTGGTTAGGGTTTGTGGTGTAGGGTTGCGAGTATACTTGAAGGGGCAGGGGACTTAGTAAGTTGGTTATAAGTGGGGTTACAAGTTAAAATTAGGGTAACTCCATTTAGGGCACTTATAACTTTACTTATGACCTACTTAGTAAGCCCCCTGCCCTCAAGTAGGTTTGAAGGTTTCCGGATTCGAGTTTCGGGTCTAGGCGTAGAGTCGGGTTTCGGCGCTCACGCTCGGACAATCCAGGCGAGGCATGCCCTTCGAGGTCTGCTGATACTGTGTGAACAGGATGGCTCAACAACACCTTCCCATAAGAGTCGGGTTTAGGGTTTAGGGGTTGGAGTCGCGGGGAGGCTGCTAGCTCCGGGTGCGGGGTTTCGTGTTTTTTCGCCACCCGCCCAGCTGAACAAAGTCGCAAAGGGCTTGGCGTTTAGAGTTAGCGGTTCAACAGCTTTTTCGTTAAGCACAATGGATGAACAATATAATTATGTGTGTAATCTTGTGTCGCTGCAATGTAGCACAATGTAGTGCACATGTGAAAACAAATGTACACGCAAACTGCATGTCAATGCTAATTGTAACCTTAATGATAATGCTGATGCTACGGCTGCTGCTGCTCATTTGACATGAACCTTCATATTGATGATGCCGTTACACGATAAACGTAATTGTAAACATGAGCGTAAATAGCGAGTAAACTTGAAAAATCGAAACATGGTTTTAACACGTGAATTTACATGTACACATACATGGACATGCCACTCTCTTTCAAAGGTAAGGGTAAACAACAAAGGTAAAGATACACGTAAGGTAGGGTTCATTCCATATGTTAAACAAATCATTCACAGTGCAGTATGCATACTCCTTGTTAAGACGTGTGCGTGTGAGCTTCAAAGACAAATAATTTGGGGGGGCCTTGTTCCAGTCATTACTCGCACAACTGCTGTCCGCGCACAGACACATTTTGTTCTGTGCTGGTGACCCTTATTTGAAATCAGAAACTTTGACGAATAGTTTTGGTAGTTATTTAGGCTTGTGTAGTACTCGAGGGAACTCTGAACCAATTCCTGAACTCTGAAACCCAAGCGTCGTCGTATTGGCCGAACCTGCTCCCAATAAACCCTGAACCCACCCCACGCAGCCCAAAACAGCGCTAAGCCCTAAACCCAGCCAAGGAGCCCCAAAAAGGCCCTGAACCCTAAACCCGAAACTCAATCCCGAAACCCTATCCCAAGTATCGCAAAACAATCCTAAACCCTCATCTCCACCCCGTCCTTGTTCAGCATGGGCTTGGATTCTGTGCCCAAACAGCTCTAAACCCTAAACCCTACCACAAAAAACCTCAAGACCCAAAAAGGGCCTGGATCGGCGAGCACCCCGTCCGCGACATTTCCAGCATAGACCTGAAAGCTTCCAATGGTTAAGGTTTAGGGCTGAGGGTGATGGGTTTAGGGGTTTAGGGGTATATTATGTTGTGGGTGATTACATGCCTTCGCTTTGCAGTCTTCAGGAAGTCTTGGATGCTTGGGAGGTTGGCCTTCAGTATATCTCCATGCTGTCAGATGCCTGGGTGTTGCAGTTATTCCTATCTGATGATCTGCAGGATGTTGTTGCTCTGATGGCGTCGCCCTTGTATCGACTCATGTGGTCGCGTCACGACAGATCCCTTTTGTTTGAGTACATCTCCAGTGAAGCTTGCAAAGTCCTCGATGAGATCAGTCATCCCTTGCAGTATGCATCACTAGTTGTTCTGAGGATTCTCATTCTTGCGTTGCTCGTGTGTGCATCCCCGAGGTCTCCTCAGGTGACTGAGGAAGGCTCTGCCCTATAGAGCTTCGCTGCCAGCATACACTCCAAGTCCGTGCTTAAAGAGGGTTTAGGTTTTGAGGATTATAGGGTTTAGGGTAATGGGTTCAGGGTTTTAGAGTAGTTTTTTCCCTCCTGCTGTAGCAAGGACGAGCCCGCATTGCAGGGCAACTCCGACGAGCAGTGGAGATCAGCTTGGCTTCACATGGAAAGCGCTGCATAATATAGGGGCCTAAATAATTACCAGCAGTACTATCTTGGGGGTTCCGTACTATAGTTATAGTATAATGGGCCCCAAAATCCCATTCTAATTGTTAACGCCCCTATATTACATGTCAAAAGCCTGTGTGGTTCAGGCTTCAGTGTGATTCAGGGTTCCTCCGTTGAGACTTCATTCGAGGCTACCTTTCAGGGCTCTAGAGCATTGGGCCTTAATAATTCGAATGGGGTTTTGGGGTAGATTGTACTATAACCATAATAAGGAACCTCCAAAACCCTATTCTCATTATTCCTTCGCCGGGTGTTCTCTGAATCAGGATCATACAATAGTTCGTAACCCCTAAAATCTAAAACCATCTTTCGTTTCCTGTTCCAGGAGCCACCCCGCAAACCCTACAGTAAGAACCGACACAACCCTGCCAAACTTGGCAAAAGCCCTCGATACCTAAATCATGAACCGTGCCCATATGCTGCTTCTTGACTGAAAAGCCGAGTTTTGCTTTGATTCTGGCCTCTACATCCACACAGGGTCCAACAGATCTATTCTTGACTTCCCAAGAGAAAGAATATGGACCAACAAGCACTTTGGTCAATCTATGGCTGAAAGAATATCCCTAAAGGAAATTAGCTTAACTCATATCCCGAAGCCACGAATACATGTACCTACACTGATGATGAGCAGTCTAGATAGAATTTCAGGAGAATACCTTAAACCATCAAGAGTAAACCCAGGATCACTGAAGGAATATGCCTGAACAAGGTCATCTACCAGTTAAACACAAACAGACCATCCGTTCAAACCTCTACAGAGGAAGGAATGCTCTTCATCAACTAAACTGCAAGGCCAAAACCTCGTAGAACATATATTCCCTGGCTAGTGAATGACCCGTTCGGCCCTCTTGTGACCGCGCGGCAAGGGGGTAGCGCTCTCGGAGAATGCTGAAAAGGCCCAAACACACCTCGGAGATCAGTATGCAATTTAGGGAGAGGCAAGTATAAGGCCGTTGGCATGCATTTTTGGGATGTATGGCATGACTCTTGATATGAAGGAAATCTGACTAAGGAGTGTTCTAACGTCCTGATGTGGGCTTACGCGCTAAATGAGTTTGGAGATCAGCGTCTTCAAGGACATGCTCGCGTTGATTCTTCGCTGTCATCATCGCAAGACAAGCCCCCTTACTACCGAGTCGGAAAATTCAGTCGAAGAACAGAGTAGGCAGTGGTTTAGGAGCACCGTCTTGTCCAACACAGACAAGAAGCAAAGCACACCACGAGATTGGTCACCAAGCTTGCTACAGCAGCGGCTGTCATGGATGGGTCCTCTGGAACACAACGGCATCCGTGCGAGTCTCCCTCCCTCTAATACAAGGGCCTTAATAATTAGAATAGGGTTTTGGGGCCCATTATACTATAACTATAATAAGGAACCCCCAGGAGAGTATCGGTAATTATTGAGGCCCCTATGTTACGTTGCCATCTTCAGGAGCCTCACTTAGGTTTAGGGCTCAGGGTTTTCCTTCTGAGGAGCTCCTAAGCAAAACGGCTTGCTGTTTGGGTGGTTGTCAAAATTATGGCCCTTTTTTTGGGTACAGTACCCTATTATAATACGGCACCTATTATTTTGGGTACCCAAAACGGGACCATAATTTTGACAACCACCCATGTGGGGACGTGCTCTTTCAACAGCCTATCACGTGCGACAACAGGAACCTCACAAGTCAAAGTCCCAGATGTCCTCTAAGGGTTCTATAAGGGTTCCTTTAAGGGATCCTTCTAAGGGTTGCTTTAAGGGATCCTTTAAGGGTTGCTTTAAGGGATCCTTTAAGGGTTGCTTTAGGGGATCCTTTGAGGGTTGCTCTAAGGGATCCTTTAAGGGTTGCTTTAAGGGATCCTTTGAGGGTTCCTCTAAGGGTTGCTTTAAGGGTTCCTCTAAGGGTTGCTTTAAGGGATCCTTTAAGGGTTCCTCTAAGGGTTGCTTTAAGGGTTTAGGGGTTCCTGGAAGGTCCTCTTCCATGTCCTGCCCTCTGCTGCGCTGCAGCCCGGCAATCTTTTTCTCCCACTCGAAGGCCTCGAATGGAGATGCCCTTTGTTTGGGGGTTTAGGTTTATTAGTTTAGGGGTGTAGGATTTAGGGGTTTAGGGTTTAAGGGGTTAGGGGTTTAGGGGGTTTAGGGTGTTTGGGTTTAGGTTGGGGTTCAAGGCCAGGGTGGACTAGCTGGGAAGCACCACACCGCGGGGATCCTACACCGTAAACCTGAACACAAGGCTCCAACCGGAAAGCCAAAACCCTAAACTTTCTTCAACGGCTTGCTCGGTGGATGGGCATTTACGTAGGGTGTTTTGGGGTTAATGCCGATGAATGATGCAATGCCAGAGCCTGAGGAATACGACTCTCGATTATTCAGATTCGTGCCTTCCAAATTGACAGATATCCGTGATATCCGCCGTAGTTTGGGACCGAACAGCAGCCCATCTTCCGGATGGTTCAGCTCCACACATCCTCAAGCCATAGGTTCCAGTTCCCAATGAAAGAGCTTGCGTAAATTTGTGATCCATGGCATGGGGCTATGTTCTACGATGGGTCAAGAATTCGGGTTTCAAGCGGACGAGCCGCTATTCTAGCTAGGAGCTTGGATGCATCCGTGCAACGCAATACAGGATTCAAGACATAACTTTCACAGAACCCAGAAATGCTATACCCTGATGCCTCATGCCTAGACCCTAAAAGAGACTCTAAACATAATCTTGATTCCCTCAAACCCCATCATCGTTGGCCGTCTTGTCCTGGACGATGGCAGCCATGGTTTTGTTTTTATGATTGCCACAGGGCTTTATAGATATGCTTAGGTTTTCTGCCTTCTTCCATATGGGCTTTTGAATCTGTTCTTATCGGGCTTCATGAGTCATGAGATGTGGTCCCGCTGTTGACGAAAGCATCCTTTGTGACTCGCTACAGGATCATCCTCCATCGCTGGGGTCTTTTACTGCTTTTCAAGGCGTAGGGGAGTGCTCAATCCAAAATCTCACCATCGCAGCAACAAAGCCCTGCCTGCAAACGCAGATCTGTGTTAGGGCTTAGGGCTTAGAGGATCAGGATTGGGGGCGAATGCAACAAGAATAGTTTCAGATATTAATGGTGCTAGGTCAGTTGAAGGTTTAGGGTTTAGTATAGATCTCGGGTTTAAGGTGGTTTAAGTATGTTTCTACACGACATTGGACTTTGAAGGACAAGGAAACTAAACGGCATCCCGAAGCCCAACGCAGCTCTGTGGCATTCAGCGTGGAGTTCAGCTCCGTGCTAGCACGCAGAGACCATTGGAGTAGATTCTGTGCAGTCACAGGTAAAGCTTCACCTGGTTTGTGGGGAACTCAGATGTTTTAGGGTTTGCGCCCTACTAAGTGTCGAGTTCAGCAGTCACCAAAGGTATTTATAATTAGGGCTCCATATTAAAATAAACAGTCAGGGAAATCAAACATTATCCCAAATCGATACCTTGTCTAAGGTTTTAGACCTCTAGGAACTAGCTTCCGATGCTTTGACCAGGAGCTCGTCACAATCACTGCTAGGTCCTCACCTGCTTCTTTGCTGATGTCAAAACAAGGCTCTAATTATAGTACTTAGAGGCCCCCGGGACTGAGAAAGTAGGTTATAAGCAGAGTTAGATGTACCCTAATTTCAAGAACCAGGACCCTCGGAACAGGGCCAATAATCCAGGCAAGTGGGGCCTGAACGCCCTACACAGCCTCGATACTGAACTTAGACCCCTGGCAAAATCATGGTGGTTTAGCTTTTTCTTAGGGTTTAATAGGAACCAACAAGTTTTAAAGGAAATAAACAAAATTTTAAGTTCCCTTGAGGGCCTAGATATCCGTCATCTTTCAGCCGAGCCGCAGCCCTCCGCAGCTGCAGGGGTGGAGAGCACCAGAATGCAGGCAGATGCAATACCAAGAAATCCTGAAGATGTTCTAAGGTTTAGGTTTCTTTTAAGAGCCTTCTGTCGCACGAGTTCTAGAGCCCTTATTGGGCTGGCTCAGGGTTTAGGGTTTAGGGCTTTGAGGTTTAGTCATGCCCTTTCCGCTGCACGAACATAGATCCCAGTTCAACAGAGCGCCACCTGTCCAACAGCTCGGAGAGCCTGGACGAAACGCCAACCCTGATCAGGGCTCCGATCCCTCGAAGCCCCATAGCAGTTACCTTCTAGAACTCATGGGGTTCAAGGTTTAGGGCTTATGGGGTGCAGGTGGGAGGTGGGGAACATTGGATGTGCTGTACACGCGGGGGCACTGGAGCTTCCCGACCTGCAGACATGCAGACTAGTAGGAAAAGCCTTTGGCCGTCATATTTAGACTAGGGCCACGGGACATATTACACTATAGTCCTGAGGAAGAGTAGCACCAATTATGTAGGCTTCTGGTTTCAACCTCGACCATTCGGGTCAACGAAGGATCGATGCGCCTCTTCCTAAACCCTTACCTACCACCAAAACGCACTTTCTGGCATGCTGTGGGTCCTTCCCATTCGTACAATAGGGTGCCTGTAGAATCTTGCAAGAAAGGTAGGCTCTGTTTTTAACGTGTTTCTTAACTTCTTGTAGTCTTATTCTTGAAAACCTAAACAACACAATTCCTAAGAGCACGAATGTGTAAGACAGAAGACCTCTACTCCCGAACAACACAGGCGAGCCAACGGACTGCTAGAGCACATGCAGGCCTCAATTGTCTGGTGCATAGCAGGGAATGGGGGAATGGATTTTGGGGGCTAGTATTGGGGATTGTATAGGGACTACTATAGGGATCCATTCCCCCATTCCCGACTAAGAACCAGACAGCCAATGATTAGAGTAGGGCAATAGTTCCGTGAATTATATTGTCGTATACTTAGCCACACCAGGGCGAGAAGCTAGTGCTGATAACGATGATTCCCGAACCCTGATAAGACCCTACAATACTTTTGCGTAAAGAAATCCACAGGCTTGAACCAAAACGGGTTTCGGGCGCTGCGAATGAAATTAAAAACTGCAAGACAAAACCCTTAAACAAACATCCTCGTAAACCCCTGAAAGGAACTCTTAAAGTCTTGAAGGAACTCTTGTAGGAACCCGTTTTTGGAACCCTGCAATGTACCATCGAGCCTCTGGAGAAGCTGAGGCAGCCCCCTCCGCGCATGAAATTCGAGCCTGGCCTCGGTGTTTTTCGGGGCTTGCAAAAGGCCCCTTTCCGCCTTTCCGAAGGGATCCTTTCAGCGCTCACACGCGGACAATCCAGGCGAGGCATATGGCTAGAGGTCTACTGAAGGGTTCCTTTAGAGTTTTCGGCTCGGGGTTCAGGCGTTGGGATTTTGGACTTAGGGGGGATCCCCTTCACGATTTACCTATACCCCCCTCAGAAGAAAAATAGTGCCAATAATAAGAGTAATATTGTTCAATATTCTCTTGGGTTTTATATGAACAAAACCTAAAAATTATGAACAAAACCTTTAAAAATATGAACAAAACCTAAAAAAAAACTGCGGAGACTATAGTACAGGGTTGGGGGCTTGGGGGTTTGGAAACCTGAGATCTAGTGCTGACTAGCGCTTTGGGTTTCGGACCATGGGTTTTTTTCCCTCCTACTTAGCAAGGACGAAGCCCGCATTGCAGGGTGTCTTGGTTGAACTGAGGACTACAGCTAAGATTTCATAGCTAATTTCATGGCGACCAGCATGATGGGTTTAGGATTGAGGCTTGTTTTGGGGTACACTTGGTACACTTCTCGAATTCTGCGCGTGTCATCCTTGCGCAGGGGCCATGCTAATCCTCTTGGGAGATCCAGGGTTGACGGTTTCAGGCTTGTTGGCTGAAATGGTTAAGGCCTACAGCCCTAAGGTTTCCTTTAAAGGAGCTGGGAGGTTAGGGTTGTTCGGAAGGAGGGCATATGGGGGCTTAGCATAGGGCCTTGGCCTTTTCTACCTGCTTGAGTCACGCTGTCGAGTGCCGAGTTTCGGCAGAAAATTGAATCCCGAGTCCTGCCGAAGATCTGAGTTTTCATGAAGGACGTTGATGATCAGGTTACAGTTTGTGGTATGTGTGGCGCATCTTATGGCACTACTACATGGGGCATATCCTATCATGGCTCTATGTTATGTCTACTTATACAGCCACCCTTTTCGATCGAGGTCTCTCCGAAGTGCCTCCAAGTTGCCTCCCTAAACCCTAAATTACTAAACCCTGCGCCTCTACTAGTCTATATATCGTCCCGCAGCCTCCGGCCAAGGTTTCGGGATGCACGCACCAATAGGTCTCACGAGCTGCAACCCCTGCACAACCTCACAATTCGAGGTCGTTGCCGGGCAATAGGGCTTGTGGAGTACACCAACAGAAATATATCAAGAAACTCTGAGGACCAGTATCATGCCTCTATATTCCGAGCAAGCCCCTGTGCCACCATTGGGCGAGATGCGCCGCACGCCACTTCCTCAAGTGAGCAGCTAAACCAAACCTTTAGTCACATGCCTCGGCAACATCAGTTTTAGCACCTGTCGCCAAAAGCAGCAGCATGTGTAGCATTGCCCAGAGGACCGTCAGCTAACCATTAACTACAGTCTCAAAGGGTTGCAACAGCTTCAGCTTGCACATTGCCGGGCTTCCAAATGCTGTGTACACCTAGACGAACTTAAACGTCTGATCGATGTGACACCATCGACTGCCAGCGCCGGAACTCACACCACGACAATGTCCTCAAAGCTGACGACTTCCGTGCTGGCATAGCACACGCAGCTTCCCTGCAAAGTCATTCCGACGCATTCGGCGCTCAACAGCTGCACCTGGCAGTCCCCACCCATCAGAGGACGAACAGGAAGCTGTGGAAGAAGCGCGGCAGTGTCTTTCCATTTCTGCGCCATGGTCACATTGGTCACGTTCGTTATTTTCCGCAGGTTGGCAACCTCGGCCCACATCTGCTTGAACTTGTCGGTTACATCGGAGCCCAATGGCAAGCTTGCCGCCGCCGTCGTCTCCGAAAGGACAAGGGGATCAATCATGCGCTTGTTGACTTCGAAAGACGAGTTCCCTTCCATCAGCGCAAAGTTGAAGTTGGAAGTTTGTCTGGGAACAGCCTTGTCATTCGGGCCAAGTGCCCAAACCAAGACCCAACCACGGCTCCTTGCCCAGGTTTGCAAGTTGACTCCCATGTCCTTGTCCGGCTTCTTAGGAAAACTAGAGCAAGGGCTAAGATTTGGAAATTCTCATGTTGCCGGAGTTACAGTAACCCCCGAAAAGTAGAACGTTAAAGGTCAATCCTATACCTTTAACCCTAAGCCCTGAAACCCCTCGCCCTAAAACCCTAAATACCGTGAAGCCCACTCTGCTGCGAAGTGTCGGTGCCGAAAAGGGCTGGAAAAGCACCGATGAGGAAGCGAATTGCCGCCGGGTACTGCAATTGACCTTGGCTGTTCAGTAACCCGCTGAGAAACAGTTTTCTTTCTGAGATTAGATATATTACAAGCCTAAGTCATTTGCAGTATAGAAGGCCGGAAGCAAAAAGTAAAGAACACATATCTCTAAACCCTAAACCCCCTAACCTCCACGCCCTAAACCCCAATCGCCTTAAACTGGGTTCATGTACGGGGGTTTCATTTAAGTTACCAGAATCAGAAAACCATATTACTTGCTACAGATATCTATTATGGTAACTTAGATTCAGTTCCATATCAAGAAACCTCTAAACCCTCAACCCCTAAGGCCCTAAACCCGCTTTTTACGGAAGCCAGTGACCAAGGAGACCGCCTTCAATGTAGTTCAGGAAGGAGCCGGTGTGCAGGGCGTGATGACCCCAAGGAGCCTCTTCGGGTTTTTAGGGACGTAGGGATTAGGGATTCAAGGACTTGGGAATTAGTGGTTTAGGGGTTAGGGATTCAAGGTTTAGGGAATTAGCGGCTTAGGGGTTAGGGATTCAAGGTTTAGGGAATTAGTGGCTTAGGAGTTAGGGGTTCAAGGTTTAGTTGTTTAGTGGTGCTTAGGGATCAGGGATGCGAGGTTTTGATGCTTTAGGGGTTAAGTCTGGGTTTAGAGTTTGAAGGTTTAGGGATTTAGGGTTCAGGGTCTATCGTCTAGGGTTTTGGCGTTTAGGGTTTCGGGTTTGGGTTAAGGGTTAGGGGTAGAGCCCTCTTCGTTGCCAAGTTCATTGGCACGAAAACATTCGAAGTTTCAGTCTTCAGGAGGCTTCTTCTTATCTCAACAGGTTAGCTGATGAAGGGGCCTTACTTCAGTATGCTCTTTGATGCATATTGTACTGTACTTCAAGCAGGAACTCCACCTAAACCCTTTTACTTATTTGCAGCTAAGCCGTGAACCCTAAACCCCTAAACCCCTACACCCCTGAACCCTAAACCTCTAAACCCCTTTTGAACGAAACCCTAAACCCCAAAGCCCTGAACCCCTAAACCCTAAACCCCTAAACCCCTAAGCCCTAGACCCTTCAGGCCTCCATCCTCTGGAAGGCGGTGTGGATGAGACCGAGGGGACCCCAGAAGCCCTTGTTCACCAACCAAAGGTGCCTCTACTGAACTTATAGGGTTTAGGGTTTGAGGGCTTTAGGATTCTAGCGTTTAGGGTTTAGGGTTGCCAAAAATATGAGTTTAGCTGTTTCTTAGGGATTACAGGAACCAAAAACTGAAAACAAGTTCTACGTACACCAGAGGTGCTTGTTGTGCTGGAGCGTACCCAGCTGCGGGAAGCCTCTTAGGGCTTTCTGGGTTTAGGGTTTTAGGGCTGTCGGCGCTCACACTCGGTTTAGGGTTTTACGGCTTTAGGGTGTTAGGGTTTAGGGCCTGTTGGGGCTTTCTGGGTTTAGGGTCTAGGGCTTAGTTTGGAGCCTTTTCCCTCGCCAGGCTTTTGGGCTTAGGGTTTAAGGCTTCTTGTTCGAGGGTTTAGCTGCTTGAAGCCTGTAAGGGCACTGCAGTTGTATGCGACTTCCACAGGGACGACCGTCTTGTCAAGGCAGCCCATCTCATACAAGCCAGTGTCGGTTGGAGATAACAGCGTGCCTAACAACCAAGTCAACAAAAACTGAACGTTCATAACGTAGACCAAAGGAGCACACACAAGTTTAAAGTTCTCCCATTGGCTGAGTAAGGTGCTGTTCAAGATGTACTTCTGCGCAAAGACGGCAGAGACGTCACCATAGATGGGACTTCCCATGTCAATCAAGTTCAAGTTCACCATGGAATAGACCGGACGTTCGCCAGCTTCCAGAAGGGTTGATGGTGCCCCACGGGACTGAAATGGCTTCATGGCATACCTCGTCCATGGTTGGGCTAGTGTTAAACACCAAACTTCTATTCCTTCTTGGGTTTAAGTACCAGTAAAACTCTAAAATGCTACCCAACAATGAGAAAGATACACGTCGGTCTCTGCATGATCTTGGCCATCGAATGCTTCAGAGTTGTTCTGCAAGGCGTACGAGTGGCAGCGGCCATCTGCCACATACACCTGGGTAACTCTCAAAAGCATGCTCCCTGTTGGGGAACCCTATATATGGGGGTTTCCGAAAATTAGGGGACCCTGATATAGTACTCTAAATAATCGGATCCTTATTATAAGGACCCCAGAATAAGGTACCCCTAATTTTTGGAATCTCACCTTTTTCTACGTTTAAAAAGATACCCTTTTGTTTAGGAATCCAAAAGAGACCGCACCCACCTTCATGTTGAACACGGCCTCTTGCGGCGGACAATCGACTTTCTGCGGTCCGCTGATGGTCGCCAGAGATCTCAGTTGCCGAGATCATAAGTCCCAAAAAGTTCCAATTTTTGCCTCCCACCTAGCTAAGGCAAGCCCGCGTTGCAGGGCTAGTACCAAGAAGAGTTTAACTTTCACATCTACAGGATTGTCAAAATTGTCTCCAACTGTATAGAGTAACTAATTAATTAGCTCAAGTAGTATGAGATGGCCTCTTCCAGCCACCGGAGACTTCAGAGCTGTTGTCTGCCATCCACATGCTACAATTCACATGACCTGGCTCATAGTCGTAGCGCACAATCATGCTCATGCCCGCGGTGTAGGGCTGCTCATAGCACGCCGATAGTAGCATCTCGACGGGCTGAGTCTTGTTGCCGGAACATCCCCCGAACCACTGCTCCATGGTTACGGCTTTTCCGGAGGAGTTGACATGAAAAGCCAGGTATGTGGCTTCAAGACCATGCCATACTTCGTCTGGGTCTGTGGAGTGCATCAAAATGGCCTGCCAGTCGTTCAAGAAGAAGGTGCCGTTCATGCCAAAGCCGATAGACATTCCTAGTTCATGGCTGGGATAAAAAATGTTCAGTTTTATTCCTTATTGGGTTTAAGTACCCATAAACATGTAAAATGGTACCCAATCATGACAAAGATTCCTGCAGAATCCGGAAACATCTTGCTGGGATCTTGGTCTGCAGGGAAACCAGATGCCAGTTCGGCCACCTACTTCCCAAAATCCCCAGGGCTTAAAGGTTCAAACTTTCCAAAAGTTGAAAAGTTGTGTTTTGGACCAATACGACCTGAAACTGCTTGGAGAGTCTCTCCAATAGCTCCGTGGCGGGAAGTGCTGCTACAGATGGGCAGCAGGAGGAAAGGTTCGCCCGGAAGTCTTTGGAATCGAGGAAGGCCAAAAGCTCTGGCTCTGCGGCCTTCGACTGCTGGGCTGCACTCTTCTCCACCTCACTGAAGACCTGTTTTTGCCATTCTGTCAGCGGTGCGCCGATAGCATTGCCGGCAAGAAGCTGGACCGACAGCACCAGGCCCACCAGAATGCCGCGAGCCATGAGGAGAATTCCCCTTTAGAGGCTTGCACGCTGCTCATGAAACCCACAGTTGAAAAAGACGACTCCTCGTACCCTATACTTCAGGATAGCGCGAACAGCGTATGCGTGATTGACGGCGCTGGAACGTTGTTCAGAATGCGATTTGACATTCAAGAACTGTCTCGACCCAGGGCGTCGGATTTAGAGTTTGTGTTGCTGGGCTCCTGAGCGTACTGAGCCCTACTTCAGCCCTTCCTCAACCAAAAAACGCCTAATGCAGCAGCCCCAGCAATTGTAACACTGTTCCTTATAGCACTATGGTTCCATATTATATACGCACGAATAGGTGTTGACCCCAAGACTTATTCATTCGGCGCAAAGAGAAGAGTGACTAGTGACTAGTGGTTTCGTTTGACTGAAAGACTCCCGAGCTTGGAAAAATAACGTAGGCCCCTTCAATGTGAATAATTCGAAGAGGGGGTTTGAAGGTATGTGATACTACAATCATAATCGAGAGCACAACGGAAGAGCACCCCACCCCCCAGACCCTCATATCACCCTCACCCCTCAGACCCCCATATCACCCTCTGTCGCTGCCAGGATTGGGACGACGCACTCCGGCCAGAGAAGCCAGGACCGGTGCCCTCTTGAAACCAACTTGGAGCTCAAGTTGCTGGAAGCCCAATGGTCTCTCCTGTATCATGAAGATAAAAGTAAACACCAGAAAATGGTTCGGGGCTTGGGGTTTAGAGAGGGCTCATGCCCTTTAGGTTTAATTGTGTTGAAGAACCTGGCAATCTGCATCTTTCGCCCATGTTGTGCATATTTGGAGGCTACTGAACGAAGACAAAGTGATCCCTCAGAATCAAGATGTTCCTCAAGTTCGGGGCCGCGGAGTGTCTGGGAAACCCAGGAAGCTCCTGATGCACTGAGCCTCCGACGAGCTCGTTGCAGTGCTGATGCCGCAAGAGGGTAAGGTTGGCTTGAGCACTACAAGCAGCTCACAGCTGAGCTTCAGGTCTGGGGGCACATGGTCTCGTCCTTCTTCTGCTCAGATGTCCCTAACCGCCCCATACCCTAAATCCCAAAGCACTGAAGGTTCCCAAAAAAGGACTCTCCAGCACCATAGAAGCAGGCAGCCTGGCTCAAAGTCTAGGATGCAATCGAACTACTTTTTTGTTCCATGCTGATGCTCGCCATCGACGGACAGCAGCAGAAGATAAACGTTTCTGCACAGTGTCCAGACCCTTTGGGAGGATTCTACAAGTCGGTCCCTCAATCGGCTTTAACCCTAAATCCACCCAAAACCGTAGTAGTGTGGGAGATTATTGGGCATTAATAATTAGAATAGGTTTTGGGGGCCCATTATATATACTACAGTTGTAATGAGAAAACCCCCAAAATAGTATTCATAATTGTTTCGGCCTCTATATTACCAGGGTTCCTTGATCCTCCCACGGCCTGGGCATCCTCGGGGAACTATTCGCTGTGGCTTGCGCGGGCTCCATTGGACTTGTGCCGAAATGAAGAAGGTCATAGAGGGCCCACACGCACAAAAAAACACGGTTTAGGGTTCTAGGGTTTAAGGTTTAGGGTTCAGTTCTCTAGAATCTGGTCCTTGAAGTCCTATACCTACTAGTAGGGATATATTGGGGCTTACAACCCTGGTATACTAAGTTCCGGAACCCCTGAGTAGGCTATATCCAAAAGGACCCCTGCAGAGAAATCTTCGTCTGTGTCCATGAAAACATGCACACACATAGGTGCGTACGCCTACCATGAGCAAGTGAGGATGAACAAAACAAGCGTACGTGACGTACCTGGTACCTGCTTCCTTGCGTGCATCCATAAGCTCGCATCTCCTTACCCAGAGATCCCAATACCCCTTACTCAAGGAAGATACCTTAAATTATAGGGGCTTAATATTATGATTTAAGGTATATTCCTTAACTAAGGGGTATTGGGATCTCAAGGTACTTTCTTGATACAGACGCGCGCGAAAAAGCACATACATCCAATATGCAAACGCGCATGCACGGATGAATGCTTGTGCATGCCCACATGTGCTTAATTGCTTGTCAATGTGGAGGTGTATATGGTCGCAGTGCTGTTCTGTTCCGCCACCGTGCTCCTGCAATGGCATGCTACCTACTATGCAATGCAAAATGATGTCCTGTTGCGGCCATCACGTTAGGTATGCATGCATGTGCATGGATGCATACATGGATTTATGATAATCTAGCATATATGCATGTCTGTCTGTCTGTCAGCTTGTTCGCCTGTCTGTCTGTCTGTCTGCCTGCTTGCCCGCCTGCTTGCCTGCCTGGCGCTCTCTCTTTCTCTCTCGCTCTCTCCTCTGTCTGTCTCTCACCTCTCTCTGTCTCGTATGCATGTCACGCAATGTGATGTTGTGTGACTGCAAAACCAGGTGTATATGAAAAGTAAGTCAAGTCCTGCAAGCCATTAGGCGGCCTCTTGGTGGAGCAGGCAAATGCACTCAAGCTTACAATTACATGCAGTGTCAAAAAGAAAACGAGCATGACATCACGAGCGTATTGTAGAGTAGAGTAGAGTAGAGTAGTGCGACTTCGTGCAATGATTGAGATGCAAAGTAATGTAATGTAGCGTGATAAGCATAATGTAAAGCATTGCAAAGCAAAGCAATGACATGCAATTCATTGCAATATGTTGCGAGGCAATGCCGCTCCGCGCCGTGCAGCGCGGTTCGCGTCTCTGTGCGTCCGTCTGTCTGTCCGACGGTCTGTCTGCGTGTCTATCTGCATGTATGCATTGAACTCACACTAATTTTTGCGCATCTGCTATCTTACACCTGTGTGCGTGCAGAAACGAAACTTGATGCCGACATCAGCTTTCAGCTAAGCTTATGGAACTCTTCGGTCAAGGATATGTGTACCCTCTTCCGGTGCTAAGGAGGATCTCACACGCAAAGCCGTGGCTAGCATTCATCGCTGGCCGTAGCATCTGCACATGCTTTGTGTCGTTCTCTGGTGGGGGGTTCTAGGGGTTTGGGCTCGCTTGGCCTTTTGATTTGTAGCCCCTTTGAAGGGCTTCGAGCAGTTACGTATATACTTGCCGGATGACCCCGAGAACGGAAGTCCATCCCACGGTTGACGAAGATGGGAAGGATGTGGATCGAGACAAAAGGTGAGGGCTATACAAGGTGCCTACCTTCCAGCCACTGGTGCTGTTATAGTGAAAAAAGTATTCGAGCTTCCACCTGAAAGAATCGAGGAGGTGAATGTCCACAGCTTCCGAGGTTAGCAACTTATTATCCGGGGCTTCTGGAGCCACTTGGGACCTTCGACGATTATTCTGTGAGCCCTTTACAATCTCCAAGAGCCCGAGCCAACTTACCCAACAAGCGCAGGTAATACCGAGTTAATGAAATGCTGACTTTTCTGTGAACCTCCCCAAGTCTGCAAGAGCCCGAAACCCGCTTACCGAACAAGCACAGGTAGTACAGGGTTAGAGAAACTTTAGGGTTTAGGGCTTATATGGTTTATATGGTTTAGGGNGGTTTAGGGTTTAGGGAAACACTCGGAGCCAAACTACGAAGGTTGAGTTCAAGCATCAAGAAGTTTAGATTGGACACAGGAGGACTATACAAACACAAACTCCGGCAACCATGGGTCGGAAGACGTGCATCGGTAGGGTGCGTCACGCGCCCTCATGCTACACTTCGGTGTGCAATTCCTCGTCGCTTTGACCACCTGGAAACCAAGCTACCGGGTCGACTTGGGATCTTGATGCGGTTAAGGAACTCAATTTGAGTTGCCAAAATAGGGGTATACAGAACCTACCCCTAAAACCCTGAAATCAACCCAATGCCTTACCAAGAATCCCAGCCTGTGGGTTCAAAGATGTTTAAAGTATATGTAGGTGATCACGGTCACAGTTTCAATCATTAAGGTTTAGGCTACAGGATTTTCCGGGGTTGCCTGGAATCTACAGGTACAGATTGTAGCTTCTTGGGGTTACGTTCTCCGGGTGGGTGTTGTAGGATCCAGGTAGGTTGTGATTTTGGATCTAAGATATCNTACAGGATTTTCCGGGGTTGCCTGGAATCTACAGGTACAGATTGTAGCTTCTTGGGGTTACGTTCTCCGGGTGGGTGTTGTAGGATCCAGGTAGGTTGTGATTTTGGATCTAAGATATCGGCGTCCAAGAGCCTCACAAGCTGAACATCGAGTTGTTTGTCCATGCGGAGGGTTTCTCAAATGTGGCTCCTTGTAATAAGGATGCCTTGGTTTGGGTTTTGCTTCTGAAAATAATGACAGAACGACAACATTNTCACAAGCTGAACATCGAGTTGTTTGTCCATGCGGAGGGTTTCTCAAATGTGGCTCCTTGTAATAAGGATGCCTTGGTTTGGGTTTTGCTTCTGAAAATAATGACAGAACGACAACATTGCCGACAACAACGACATCAGCGACAAAACTTCTCACAACCTGAGCGGTCATTCTTGAACACTAAATGTGCAGCCCTTATAAAACGAAACCAGGCACCATAGCATAGGGGCCTCAACAATTAGACTACGGTCTACATTACTAGGCTTAGAATACGGAGCCCAAAGGAATAATATCAGTAACTATTCAGGCTTCCACATCACACTGACCAGTGTCTACAATCCTTGATCGTCGACCCTCCATCATAAACCCTTTTCAACCCTAAACCCTGAACTCTCAATCAGAAACCGTAAACCCCTAAACCCCTGCAACCCTAAACCCCTAAACCGCCGACGTCGATAGTTAGTGACTCTTGGGTTTGTCCTTGGAGGAAACCCAAAAGAAGGGGCTTTCGTAACTAGCATAACAGTTTGGGGCAGATTGCGGTTTTGTTGTTTGTACTATGCTTACATAGGGACCATAAGGAAATATGAGTACTAAAGAATTCAGTTTCGGTCTTGTTAGAAGCTCTGCACCCCAGCACCTTTGCGCCTAGGCCCCAAGGCTGCTTCATACGGTTTGCAACCCTAGACTCTCTTCTTCAACAACCGGGCCCCCAAAAAGTTCATGATAGAGCTAATATATGGGGACAAGGCCAAAAAGCCCCCCCCGTGCACTATCTAAGTAGACACCCAGAAGCCCGAATCCTACTTGAAAGACCACGGGAAGAAGTAATGTCGGGTGTTGTGGGTTTATGAGAACCTCAAGAGTCCAAGAGCCCTAAACAGTGCTTCTCAACGTCTTCATTCTAATGGCATCGCCCAGAAGGATGCATGACACCTTCAGGGCAGCATTCTCCTCTGCTTCGTTCGGCTCGAAGCATATCGAACCCGCAGGTACGCCATATAGGGGGCCTTAATAATCAGAATAGGGTTTTGGAGCATACTATACTAGAACCATATTAAGGAACCCCCAAACTAGTATAGGTAAACTATGTGGGCCCCTATAGTACACTGCGGATCCTTCGCTCAACGATCCATACCACACAGCCACATCTGGACGGGAGTCGATGTTTGTCGCAGCAAAATCCAGGAGCTCCTTGAACTCATCCACATTCACATACTATAGGGGCCTTCATAATTAGAATAGGGTTTCGGGGCCCATCATACTATACTTATCATGAGGAACCCCCAAAATAGTATTGGTAATTATTTAGGCCCCTGTAGTACATCATCCTGCTGCAAGCAAGACCTTTACCTTGAATCCTAAGCCCTAAACCCTAACTCAAAGCCTCAGTGGACCTAGACAATTCCTAACCCCAACTAAGGTCATATATATAGTTGGTAAGAACCACTGCACACACGCACTGATTATAGATGTCCGTATAAGTGATAACAGGTTATACCATGAAGCGCAAGGAGACTACACCTTTTTCCTGTTAGAGCACTTGTGCNTCAGACAACATGATACTTCACACGTGCACAAACTACACCCCCCTCGCCGAAGCGTCAGTCTGAGGCGGTAACATGCACGGAAGATGTTGTGCTGGCCTGCCATAAAGGCGGCTGGATTGGGCTCTTTGGAGTTTTCTACAACCGTAAAGCAGGAGGTACGGTAGCAGAGCGAATTATTTTGCCATGGTGCGATTCAAAAGTCGCGGCATGCACTTATAAATCGGTAGCGATCCATCAAGCCTGTTTGAAATTGCGGCGAGGAATGCTCGATGTCTTCTAACAATGTCGATTGGGACGAATACATCATCCACTAGAGCTGTCGCAAAAGTGCGGAGTTGTTGCTGTGCAACTATCAGAGTCCAGAGCATAAAATCTTTCTGGATTTTGATGAAATAGTGGCCTCCTCTAAGAGGGGCTGGATTTCAGAGTACCGGTTATCGTGTCGGAGCACGGAATTGGGCGCTTAGCGCCAGCGGCCGCTCGAGCCCCCATAGGAGCTGCNACTATCAGAGTCCAGAGCATAAAATCTTTCTGGGTTTTGATGAAATAGTGGCCTCCTCTAAGAGGGGCTGGATTTCAGAGTACCGGTTATCGTGTCGGAGCACGGAATTGGGCGCTTAGTGCCAGCGGCCGCTCGAGCCCCCATAGGAGCTGCGACCATATGGGTGCGGGCCGCGGGATTGCCAATGCTGAGATTGTTCTCGGCGGGCATCAGCTTCGAGCTGAGCCTTGCGCGATCTC